>WNYA01000646.1:0-130003 GCA_019512145.1 Engystomops pustulosus
TCAGTATTCCTACTACTACTAATACTATTATCAGTATTCCTACTACTGCTGCAGTTTTCAGTACTCTACCCGACTGACATTGCTTTCACGACTACCATTGCTACTACGGCTGCTACTTTTACTGATGCTGATCCTACTACTGCTACAACTACCACTGTCTCTACCACTTCTTATGCTATTTTAACACTTCTGCTGCTACTTCTAAAACTAATACTACTACTTCTACTTCTACTAACACGACTAATACTACAACTACTACTTCGACTACTACGACTGCTAATACTACTTCTACTACTATTACTTCTACTACTACGACGACTACTAATACTACTTCTACTACTATTACTTCTACTACTACTACTACTACTACTACTACTACTACTACTACTGCTGCAGCTAAAATATTCCACCTGCAACTGACATTGCTTTATCTACTACCATTGCTACTACTGCTGCTACTTTTACAACTAATACTGGCTCTACTACTTCTAATGCTATTTATGACAATTTTGCTACTACCATACTCCTGCTACTGTTGCTGCTGCTACAATTGCTACATCTAATTCTACTGCTCCTGATGCTGCTATTAAAACAACTGCTTCTACTACTATGACTGCAGCGGCTATTGCTACTTCTAATAACAAAAATGTCAATAATAGCAATGTGTATAATTATTAATGACTAAAATAGTGAATAAAACTTACATCAGATTTTGGAATCTTCCTCCTGAATCATTTTGCCTCTTGATAAGTATGAATTAGAAGTCACTTTGTTTCCTATGACACAGCAGCTCTCGGTGTAGGGATCAGTGCGGTGATCAGGCACAATGTGACCTCTTGTCTTTATGTATATAAGCACAGGGATGGGGGGTAGGTCTATGGTAGACGTGACCTCATGTGTCTCCTGTGCTCCACATCTCTGGGGGAAACACTTCTAACAAGAACGAAAGAAATTATTGTCAGGAGATCAGAAGTTTCTAAAGAAATAAAAAGTGATTCTCAATGTAAATAAAATCTACAACTTTGGATAAAGTTGAATCCATGTATTAATTGACCCCCCATACTTCCTTTACAAAAAGTGTTATTTTATTGATTTCACAGAAGTCACCCACCTTTTACCATGAATCTCCCATAGTAGCATCCTGTGATATGGACTTTCATAGTGTCACTGCACTCACAGTAATAAACCCCTCTATGATGGTAGAGCTGCAGTAGTGTTAGTTAAAGGGTTGGCCACTCTATTACATAAGTTCATATGTGTCTTTACTGCCTTAATACTAAGCCCTGAATGTTCATCAAGTGAGTCAGCACTCCTCATTCTTACTTTTGTCCTGTGTGCAGACCCTCTATGATTCTTTGATTATATGATTGAGCTCTGCTGAAAAGCAGTAGGAGATTATGACTCATCCTGCTTTCCCCTCTACCCTCTCTTTGTGTATGTCAGTGAGGACGGACTTTGAGAAAAAGGGGCAAAATGGGAGACGCCACTTGACTTCTTTTCTAATGCTTACAACTTTTTGTCATTCCACACAGGACACCCCCCACCCCATCTCTAATGCCCCTGTATTAATTGTTCAATTTATAGACAGATTATAAGGATGGACATAAAGAACTTCTCATCTAAGTAAGAACAAGAGTGAGATAATTCTTAACCCCAAAGACATCTCACATCATTTTGCAAACTCTCATCATAAATTATACATGAAAAATAATATCATCCCTCAACCTACCCTATTTGCAATTAACAATTTCTTAAAATATTAAGCTCTACCTGAAATAGGTGAATCTGATTTGCTCAAATTAAATAAAAATATGTCCATAAAAAAGGAGAATTTTTTCAACCTATTTATATTATGAAATTTATAATTAGAGATGAGCGAGCACTAAAATGCTCGGGTACTCGTTATTCGAGACGAACTTTTCCCGATGCTCGAGTGCTCGTCTCGAATAACGAGTAGTAGATTAAAGGTGCTGCAGTTAAAACTATGTTAGTTGGATCTTGAGATGGAGCTGGCGCTCTGCTGCGTTCTTATAAGTTTAGGATATGGCGGGTGAGGGGAATGTAAACAGATGCGCAAGAAGCGCTGAAATAATATTGGTAAATGATAAAAGTTTGCCAGTATATTTTGTGGATTACACAGCAGGGTGGCGACAAAGTTAACAAGTTTGATGTGGAATGCCCTGTAATAGCTCTTGGGCGGTGTGCCTTTTATCGCCTAGGCTCAGCAGTTTGAGCACCGCCTGCTGTCGCTTAGCGACGGCACTGCTGCTGTGCCTAGAGCTACCGACTGATGGCGCCATGGCCACGGATGGTAATTCGGAGGAGGAGGAGGTGGAGGAGGGGTGGGAGGAGGAGGAGGTATACTAGACCTTTGACACCTGGACCGAGGTAGGCCCCGCAATTCTCTGCGTCGGCAGTATATGACCAGCCCCAGGGTCAGACTCGGTCCCAGCCTGCACCAAGTTAAGTGTAGTAGCGTTCTTATAAGTTTGGGATATGGCGGGTGAGGGGAATGTAAACAGATGCGCAAGAAGCGCATGATGCGCATGGAGCTGGCGCTCCGCTGCCGAAGTATTCGTCCGAGCAACGAGCAGTTTCGAGTACGCTAATGCTCGACCGAGCATCAAGCTCGGACGAGCATGTTCGCTCATCTCTATTCTTAATCCTCTTATTTAGAGGGGGGGGGGATGCCTAATGTCACTGCTTACCACTATGCAGCGCTTTCAGCCGAAACTCAGTCATGGTGGTTTGAAGTTATTGCTAAGTAATTATTGCCTCTCTTCCATCTCAACTAGATGTGAGCCTCCCCAGCAGTCACCACATCTTCCCCAACTATCATAGCTAATTCTACATGTTTGGAATCAAGTTAAGCTATTCACCACCAATCCCGAACATAAATATTTCTTAATGGGTCGAGAACGCGATAACATTCTTAGACTTCTTGTATGAAGAGTCAGCCCTTTTTTTCAGATCTAACCCTAACCCCCAGGAGACTTCTATAAGTACACAAACACACCGGATGAAGCGCATTCTAGCGCGAAACGGCCGTCGGCTTTGTGATGTCCTGCACCTTTTGTCCTCCACTCCCGTTTGTTTGAACAGCATATAACCATGCTTTTGTGAGTATATAAAAATAAATACCTAAAGAAGATCTGAAGGTGGTGAGTGCCATCTTTCTACTATATATGCCTAATTCTATAAGTATGTTCAGATTTAACACTTATCTAAGTTTCAATTCCCCTAACCCTCCGAACCCTCAGTCTATGATGCCCATTTCTTCTCCCCTCATAAGAGGAGAAGGGCATCTCGGCTGCTTACTCCATTCTGACCAATACCTCATCACAGGAATCTGAGATACAACAAGCATCTTACATATATCCCTGGTGGTACCCTATTACAGGGGTTAAATCATCCAAGTGTATCAACCATGTAGAAACGGCTAAGAAATTATTATACAAATGGTGCCTCACCCCGTATAGGATAGCAAACATTTGCTAATGCAGTGGTTTTCGACCGGTGCATGAAATACCCTCTCCAGGGCCGCGCCCAAAGAATATGATAACCATATCTTACCTTTCCGCACTCCCATGAAGCGACACTAGTCTTTTTCTGTTTTCCTTAATGCGGCTGCTGAACAGTGGTCTGAAGGGGGCAGATGTGATGATGTCATCAAATCTCTGAGGGCTTCAGCCCAGCGTATAGGAACTGCACTGAGGATAAGTGATTAGGACTGCTGTAGCTTCATGGGAGCAGGGAGAGGTAAGTATATGGTTGTTTTTAATCACAGTGAGTGTGAGTGGAGGGGACATACATGGGGGGTTACAGATATGGCTACAGATAGGGGACCCTTATATGTGAGGAGCTAGGAAAAGAGGGTGTTATTATACTCCTTTTCTGAAGCTCCCTCATCATAATAGCCCCTTTTTGGTGTCCTGTGCTTATCAGTAGGGGGCAGCAGTAGAGAGGGCATTATAACATGGCAGTGACAGATAATAGGATACTATAAGAAGAGGCTACAGAAAAGGGGACATACAAAAATGGCATTATTAGAGGGGGGGATCAGAAAAGAGGTCACTTTAAAGGGGGGATGCAGAAGAATATTAGGTGGCAGCTAGATAAAAAAGGGCATTATAAAAGAGGCAGCTGCATGAAAGGAGGCAAAATAAAAGGTGGCACTGTGAGAAAGGAACAATAGTATAGGTTGAACTTCGGTAAGGAATGCTATTTTTTTCAGACTTCATAGGGGGAAGAAGTGCACCCTCTTTGGTCCCTAAAAGAAAAATGTGCCGTGCAGCTGCTCCTTGGTTATGGAAAGGTTTGGGACTTTATAAAAACTATTATCCTCAACAGTGTATATCTTAAAAGGCTCAAAATGGTAAGAATGAAAACTTCAATTCTAAACAGTCATCTGGAGGGGGACAGGGGAGGAGAAAAAGTATGTGTAAGAGTCTGGTTTGAAGAGGAGTGAGGGCAATACTGAAGGTAGGAGAGATGTGATTGAGCTGATGACTGTTTAGGTGTGAAGTTCTCATTCCCTTTCCCAGGACTCAGGACAGTTTTCTAGCAGAGAGCCAGATATTAAAAACTAAAGGATCGTAAAGAAGTTAATCAATTTAAGAAATAATCAAAACATGATTTGTTTGGAGCATTACACACCCTTTCGGAACCTGTCATCACTGAAAAATAACCTTGGTGTTGACAGGTTCCCTTTAAGCTTACTGAACTAGTATAATTTAAGACCATCAATCACTGTGGACTATAATAGAGAGGACTACAAGTTCCACATTAGACACAGTGGGGGTCATTTACTAAGGCCCGAATCGCGTTTTTTGTCGGGTTTCCCGAAAATTACCGATTTGTGCCGAATTCCCCCAGGGCGCATGCGATCGGATTGTGATGGATTCAGAAAAACTGCCCTAAATTTTTTTGCTCGACACACACTTACCTGCACCAGGAATAGGATTGTGAACTTCAGTGAACTCCGATGGACTTCAGCGCAGCAGCGACACCTGGTGGACATCGGGCACACTACCTTAGTGAATCCCGGCAGAACCTGAATCCTTCTCTGAGAACAGTCGCTGGATTGCGACTGGACCAGGTAAGTAAATCTGCCCCATTGTTATCAAAGGTGATAACATACATACATGTACCCTAAGTGCATAATCATCAGGGGGGATATAATAAGCATATAATACTTGCTATCTAATTGTGTGTTTGAGCTACTTACTATATTTTATAGTGTACATTATATAAATTATGAGAAGTTTTACTTATGGATTTACTAGTTGGAGACATGACTGCAGCAGAGGCTACTAGCCCCCCTAGGGACAAAGAGCCGACTGCTTCTGGCTCCGTGCACGATTCTCAATCGGCAAAGAAAAGTTGATCAATAGAAATTCCCAGTCAGACCCTTTAAATAAACTTTAAATTTTAAGTTGGCCACATTTTCATGGCTCTACATTCAATCTCATTTTAGGGTTTGCTAAGGTTTGAACCCTAATTTATAACGTACGGTACATAGGTCCAAGAAAAGTCCATGGACATGGAATACAAGGTTATTGCCACGTCAGTGGTACAGCACATGACTAGTTCCAGCCTCATCAATAAGCTCAATTTTTATCTCATACATCAAGTTTTAGGTTAACAAAAGATGAAAATTGTTCTCGTATCTCTCATTCCCAGGTTAGAAAACATTGCTACAAATTCCATATTTTTGTTATTATATCTTGTAAGGATTGGGCGATGTCCCTGTTCCTCAGACTGTAGATAATGGGGTTAATGAATGGGGTAAATACAGTATAGAGCAGGGAGAGGATCTTACTGATATTTAAGGTTTGCCCTCCTGTGGGGAAAACATAGACACTCAATGGAGTGAAGTAGAAGATGGAGACCACAATGAGGTGGGAGCTACAGGTGGAGAAGGCTTTCTGTCTGCTCATGCCGGAGTGAAGCCTTATGATGGTGACAATGATATTAATATAGGAAATGACAATAATTGTGATGGGGATGAAGAGGACAGGAAGACTCAGTATATAGATCTCTAACCTAACAGTGTCTGAACCAGAACAGGCAATCTCTATTAAAGGAACAATATCACAAAAAAAATGATCAATAGTGTTTGGTCCACAAAACGTCAACATCAGTATTGTTAAGGTGTCAAGGAATGCACAAAAAAACCCAAATAACCACGATGCAGAGCCCAACTTCACGCAATTGGTATTCGTCATGATGGAGGTATAACGGAGGGGGTCACAGATGGCCAAATATCTATCATAGGACATCACTGTGAGGAGGAAGCACTCAAATGTTTCCGAGGCACAGAAGAAATAAAGTTGGGTCATACAACCAGCAAAAGTGATGGCCCCCCCATTATGCAGTAGGACGTGGAGCATGTTAGGGACAATGTTTGTGGTTAACAAGATATCAGTAACCGATAGTTGTGAGATGAAGAAGTACATGGGAGTGTGGAGGCTCCTGCTGGTGGACACCAGGACGATGATCAGGAGGTTCCCACATATTGTCCCAAAATATATCACCAGGGTAAAACAGAACAAGAAAATTATAAATAGTTTACTGCTTTGAAATCCCACAAGATAAAACTCAGTGAATTCAGTCAGATTCTTCTCCTGCAAAAATAATACAAAGTAAATAAATCATAGTATCATAGTGTCATAGTTTATACTGTTGAAAAAAGACACTTGTCCATCAAGTTCAACCAAGGAAGAGAAGGGATTGGATGAGGAAGGGATTTAGGGGAAACAATTCTATATAACATAACAATCAATGTTATTTAGGTGTAAAAAGGCATCTAGACCCTCTTTGAAGCTCTCTGCTGTCCCTGCTGTGACCAGCGCCTGAGGCAGGCTATTCCACAGATTGACAGCTCTCATAGTAAAAAAGCCCTGTCGCTTCAGGTGATTAAACCTTGATTTCTCCAAACGGAGACAGTGCCCCCTCGAATTTTGATATGATTTAATCAAATAAAAAAGAAAAATTGGTAAGAGTCCTATATTATGTTTTTTAACCCATCATATTTTTTACCACATAAATCCTTGGAAACAAATTGAAGAGTAAACAGGGACATGAACTAAAATGTCTGAAAAGTCCTAACTTCTATATGCCAAATGAACAGAACTATTTCACTTACAGAAGTTGTAGAATAAATTGGTATGTGCCCCCCATAACGTTAGAAACAAACAAAAGTTGAATGAGCTTCACCCTCCTGAATGAACAATATGTAATAAACTAAATGGAAAGGAACTATAAAGTAAGACATTTTTTTTTTCTTATTTAACTACCGTATATACTCGAGTATAAGCTGACCCAAGTATAAGCCAAGGCCCCTAATTTTACCAACAAACCTGGTAAAACCTTATTTTTTTTCCTCGAGTTAAGCTGAGTGTGGGTTTTCAGCGCATTTTTTTTGTGGCTGGAAAAACTAGTGCTTATACTCGAGTATATATGGTAATTTATTTTTGGGAAAAAAAACTTAATTGCTTGTTGACAAGAACTTTTGTGGAAAAATTTTTTGTATTTCTTTTATATTACTCACAGAGTTGCATAAAGCATCTGATCATTTTATTGTGGGCCATTACCAGTGAACAATAACAAATCTTATTGTTTTCTATTTGCACTTATATTTTGTGGTAGCTTGGAGGCTATTGCTTCATTCAGTTTTTGTAAAAAAAAAACTAAAATTTCTTCCGCTGTTCAGTGGGAGTTTGACAACACCATAATGTGTTTTTTTCGCCACTATTACATATATACACATTTTTAGCATTGTATTTCAGTTTTAGATTTCTTTTTAGAGATTTTATTTGGTAAACCATGGGGCACATCTCACTTATTCATAATTTATTACTTTTTTTATGACTATGAATACAGGGAGTTGTTATGTACAAGATAGGGCCTGTATGTTTGTTCTTAAGTTGACTTTGCATGTAAGTCGGAACTGTTATACTTTATAATTGTAACCCCTGCCAGAATTTTTTTGGTCTCTGTGACAAATGGATTTTAAAAATGTTGGGTTGTCATAAGAACCAGGAGTAACAATAAATGTTCATTACAGATGCCTCTGATAACTATTACAGCTGATCATTGTAGCCTAGGACTAAAGTACAGGAAATTACCAACATCCAGAGGTCCATTTGTAACTAGGGGTCGTCTGTAAGTCGGGTGTTCTTAAGTAGGGGACCATCTGTATTGTGGCATTTTGTGCATTTGGATTTCCATTATTTGCGTTACAGACTGGTCGTTCTTTCCACTTACCTTGGATAAATTCATGATTCTTTTCCTAGTTATAAAAATTAAAAGTAAGCTAAAAGAAAATTTAAAAAATGGTTCATCATAATAGAAGATAAAACCAATAATGTGAGAATTTGAATGTTATAACGATCTCCAAATTTTTCATATGTGTTAGAATTAAAAAAATCAGTAGATTAGTTGACAGTATATATAACCCTGAGACTCGGCCCAGGGAGGGAATGTCGCGGGAGAATATAACGAGAGAGAAAACCAATTAAACTGTTAATCATAATTGTAATTGTTAGAAAAACAAACTACAGAAGACAATTCATTAGAACAAATATTTATAAAGAACCGAGATCAAGCAGAATTTAAAATGATTATTAATATTATCTAAATAGAGAATTAGGTGTTATATTTGTGTGAAGATTCTAATATTGTGTGAAGCATCTAATATTGACAGAAAAATACAAATGCAACTTTTTGGATAAAAATACAAAACTATTCGTATCCATGTAAATATGCAGGTATTTTTATTCCCTCTTTAAACCAAAGCTCCACACATTAATCTCAATTCCTGTCTGACGATAATGCACTCTGCCGCGATTCACTAAGATTGTGCGCCCAATATCCTGAATGTGTCACTTCCCCGCTCAGGTCCCCGGATTTCACCTTCTTCTTCCTGGTGCATGTAAGTGCTTGGTCTTGCGACACAATTTTAAAGTTAAATCCCGAGCTCAGTCCAAATCCATTGGATCGTCCGATGGTCCGCCCCCCGATTTCTGTCGCATGAAAGCCGGTGCCGGCTTTAAATGCCTGTTCCAGCGGCACAAATCCCAAAAACATTGGAATATCCAACAAAAGTGCGGTCCGTGGACTCTTAGTAAATCAGCGCCATGGTGTTTTCCTGAAACATCCTGTATTCTAACGATGTAATAGAGATCACTGTGTGGCCAGTAGCCTTCGGTTGGGCTAATACAGTTAGAACAGATACCAAGCCTGCACAGGGAAGGCTAAGCTAATGAGCCCACTCTATACAGCATCCTTAATGCTGCCCAGTACATCTACAGCATTTGTAATACTCAAAAGGCAAGGTCTTCTAAAAATATCATCAGATGCTGGGGCAACTGGTGTTTGAAATGTTTTTTGCTTATTGCAAGCCTATACGATGCTACCCAAGAGTGCCTGTTAGTAAGTACAATGTGCTACGGAAGGCTGCTTGAGCATAGAATAAGTGTGCACAAAGTCCTATAGAAGTGCTAAAGAACTGTAACTATAAACTTTTAGGGGTGATATCTGGTCATTCCATTTATAGCTTTCTGGTAATTATACGTTATGCCTTTTTATTTATTAATCCTTTTTCTGAGTTATTTTTCAGTATTTTACTGTGATCCTTAATTTTTGTCTATTCCCTGATTATTCTTATCCATTTTGTACCTTGCTGCCATTTTGGCTTTGACATGGATTGTCTGACTTTTCCTATTCTCCCTGTCTTTCTGTTCTATATAGTTATCCAGAATAGGGACTGCCACCCAGTTGTCACATTCACTTTAACGCAGGGATGGCAAATAGGCAGGGGCATAGGTTGTGGCAAGTGTAAGGCTGACACTTCTTCCCTGTCTTGACAAACCAGTGTATTAAAATTGTCTAATGTTAATGTTCTCATGTGGAAAATTATTTTAAAAAGGTAAAAGTAAGTTATGCTGAAAGTAAAGCAAAAACTGATTTTTGTTGAACCAACAAAAATAAAGCCATCAAAAAATGGGAGAGATTTATCAGAAGTATCTGAAAGCAAAATTGTTCCAGTTGCTCATTGCAACCAATCAGGTTTTATTGTAGATACTGATGTTGGTTTGATTGGTGGGCTCTGATTGGTTGCCATGAGCAAATAGAACAGTTTTGCTCTCAGACACTTCTGTTCATTTTCACCCTAAAACGTATCATAAAAAAACGCAAAACCTGCTCCATCTGCAAACAGAAAAAAAATAAAAAACATAAAGAACCAGATATATGGAAACTGGTTTGTGCAGTTTGCCTTGATTATTTAATAGTGTCATTCACTCTTCGTTACCCGCTCTGTTTCCAGGATGTGCCACGGTGGCATCTTGGTGCACTTTCAATCAACTCCATGTAACATAATTGTGTCAGATTCTAGACATAGAAGACACCCTTTAGGTGCAGTTTTCTAAAGTGTCAGACAAAATATGTAAATTTACATACAATACTGACACAGACACAATAATATAACTGGTCCAATGTCTTAATTTGCTTTGGAAAATGATTTTATCATCCAGGTATAAAAAAAAAATATAAAAAAAATAATATAAAGTTTTTAAGTGAACCAGATTATTAAGCAAATGATATGGCAAATGATTTTTGTGGGTATTGTTTGGTACCTGTTGGCCCAGAATTCAATAGGTGGCAGCAGAAAGTATGAGTGCTATTGTGGGGTATGAATTATGCTCAATTTATGACCTGAGTGAAAGATTTAGCACAAGATTTAGAGAATGAAATAAATGATTCCCTTGCAGTCACACCCAAGAAAAGTGATGTTAAATTTCTTCTACAATGTGCACCATTTCCCGGCTCACTTGATTTGGGTGTGAGTGAAACACATATTTAGGATGGGTCCTTAAAAATCGATCCATTCGAATGCAATGTTCAGCATCGCAGCTGTTTGCTGAAAGAATTCGAGCCAATACACATGGTCCATTTCTGGGGCAGCATTTGCACTGGTTCACCACTGACTTGATCTGTGTCTATTCTGCATGTGGGTGTATGATCACATGTAACTGTTATCTAACAGGGTTTTACCCTTAGATCCCCGTGTTCTGTGATTTGTTTATAAGTACACTAGGAAAGAGGCCAAGATAAGACTGACAGCCAACACGTGACAATTCAGAAATATTAAGAGGTTCTGACATCTTCACAATTCTGATGTGGCACTTACACACCGGACTCAAAATGTGCACCAGGACTGTGCTGACATAGATTTCTGCTATAGCATGCACCATTTTCTGGTGCAGGTATCATGCATGGCTCAAAATGGCTGTAAAGTTTCAATATTATCGATGTGTCTCGGACATTGCAGCCCAGAAAATTTTTTTTTAAAGCTTGATACATTGACGCCAATGATGATGAAATGTAACCCCTGTCTTAAAAAAAGGGCACCCACCTCCAAATCCACACACACCATCTAAGACAATCTGCATAAAACAAATGAATTTTGTAGGTTTCAAAAGATGCATAACACCAAATAATTAGCCTCGACTAACAAGAGTCGTCTTTCCTTCCCAATATTAGACTGCTTGTTAAGTCTAGAGGAGGAGGGGACCGTTTTCAACATGTTTTCGGGCAGCTTTGGAAAACAACCGGAGGCACTAAGGCACACAGCACCCGAGTGCCTCTCAGCTTCCCTGGATTTTAGTTTATGCACGCCCCTGCTGCAAGCCTCCTTCTGATTCCAGCTGGGAAATAACGATCCGATTGGTGACGTCAGAGCCGGGGCGCGGACAGTGCAGGGTGTGTGATCTTTCCTAGTTCCCTGGTCAGGAGCAGGAGGAGGCTTTCAGCGGGTGGGGGGAGCATAAAGTAAAAGGAATCTGAGAGGCGCACGGGTGCCGTCTGCCTGAGCACCTCTGCCTGTTTTACCAAGTTTATATTTCATTAATAAAGATGCCAGAAAACAAGTTAAAAACGTTCCCCCATCCCCTAGTCTGAACAAGCAGTCTAATTAGGAAACTCTACCACCAGTAGACTGGTGGTAGATGTCCTTTAGAGCCTCAAGTGTCTACTAAAGAAAAACAATAAAAAGAAACAAAAGGTGGAAGTTCGTGGAGTCTTGATAATTTTATGCATGGAAAAACAGAACTTGGCCGACTCTAAATGAAAATACTCAAAAGGGAAAAACTCAACAATATCCCCGCACTAAAAGTAGTTAAAAATTAAATTAAAAAAAATTCCAAATGACACAATTTCAATTTTTTTCTTATTTTTAACTACCGTATATACTCGAGTATAAGCCGAGTTTTTCAGCACAAAAAATGTGCTGAAAAACACAAACTCGGCTTATACTCGAGTCAAACATAAAATGTACACACACAAAAAAGAAAAGAAATCAAAACTCACCTTTCCGGGGGCCTGTTCCGGTCTTCTGTGCCATCTGTTGGTAAGCGGCAGGTCCGTGCGATGTCACAGGCACTGACATCAGCCGCCGCCGCTGCTGCAATAGTATTGTGTGTGCCGGCAGCCGGCACACACTGTGATGCCAGCGGCTGCGGCTGATGTTAGCGCTGTGCGGACCTGCCGCTGACTTGCCGCTGAAAAAAAAATCAAAACTCACCTTTCCGGCGGTTCCCTCGGGTCTTCTGTGTGATCCGGCAGTCAGCGGCAGGTTCGTCCGATGTCACAGGCACTGACATCAGCCGCCGCCGCTGCAATAGTATTATGTGTGCCGGCAGCCGGCACACACTGTGATGTCAGTGGCTACGGCTGACGTCAGCGCTGTGCGCGGCACGGACCTGCCGCTGACTGATGGACAGCAAAGAAGACCCGAGGGGGCCGCCGGAAAGGTGAGTTTTGATTATTTTTTTTTTACATCAATGGGGCTGGGGTCCGGCTCCATAACGGGGCACAGGGGCTGGCAGGCTATATAGCGGGGCACAGGGGCTGGCAGGATATAAACCGGAGCACAGGGGCTGGCAGGCTGTATTTCCCGGGGCACAGGGGCTGGCAGGCTGTATTTCCAGGGGCACAGGGGCTGGCAGGCTATATTTCCCGGGGCAAAGGGGCTGGCAGGCTGTATACTGGGGCACAGGGGCTGGCAGGCTATATACTGGGACACAGGGGCTGGCAGGCTATATACTGGGGCTGGCAGGCTATATACTGGGGCACAGGGGCTGGCAGGCTGTATACTGGTGCACAGGGGCTGGCAGAGTATATACTGGGGGGCAGGGACTGGCTGGCTGGCTATATACTGGGGGGCTGCTGGCTATATACTTCTGGGGGCTTGCTGGCTATATATTTGGGGGAAGGGGCTGTGACCAATGCATTTCCCACCCTCAGCTTATACTCGAGTCAATAGGTTTTACCAGGTTTTTGTGGTAAAATTAGGGGTCTCGGCTTATACTCGGGTCGGCTTATACTCGAGTATAAACGGTACATTTTGGTTTTGGAATATCATCAACTTTTCAAAAGTCAGGGTTAGGTTATTTTTAATTTACTTTGTGACCAAATCGAAAATTCCCAAAAATAAAACTTTTTACATGTCAATAATTATGAAAGATTACATTCTTTTATCTGTGGGTCTTATGTTGGTCTTTCATATGGTACTGAAATAGAAGGAGATTTTCTAATTTAAAATTATACGTAGAGAGAAGAGCAAAATTGATAAAAATATATTTTTTTATCTTATTATTATTACCTACAATAAGTCATTAAATAATTTTAAAATTTTTTAAAATTTATTCTAATATCATTATGTACAAATACCGTATATACTCGAGTATAAGCCGACCCAAGTATAAGCCGAGGCCCCTAATTTTACCACAAAAACCTGGTAAAACCTATATATTTTTTACTCGAGTATAAGCCGAGTTTGGGTTTTCAGCACAATTTTTTGTGCTGAAAAACTAGGCTTATACTTGAGTATATAAGGTAATAGTCATAAAAAACTAACATTAAATAATAAACATCTTATTGATTATATTTTTCCATAGTCTGTTTCTCCAAATCTAAATCCCTTAGGAGAACAAGTTTGGAGTCTGGAAAGTGTCTTTGATGGACTTTAGTCTATCAGTCCAATATTTTACCAATTTGTGATATTGCCATGTAAAATGATACTGATTGGCTTCTGGGCCTGAACAATTCTTTTCTTTATAATATCTTATATAAATTGTTTTATTTTGTGAAAAAGAATTGATATAATGTTCCAAATAACGCTGTTAACCCTAATTCAAGTATGACCCCAATACAAGAAGAAAATGACAAACCATATAAAACTTTATTAATCCAAATGACACAATGATAAAAACATTTTAAAAACTAACAGACAATATGATGATGTAGCACACATCAGCTAAGTGTATAGTGTCACTAGTAACAATAATGGGCATGATTGGGAAACACCTCTTTTTGACCCAAAACTGCAGAGATAAATGTAGAGCTAGACAGTAAACATTGTAAAAAGGGTTACATTTCCATATGACCAGGGCCGGTTCTAGACAAAGTGGGGCCCTGGGCAAAACTAAAAGGGGGGCCCCAAAATAAAACTATTTCATGACCAGTCACAGTCAGCAAGAGGCTTCATTTAATATGGTAAAACAAACTATAATATGGGAGAATTTTATAGGAGATAGATAGATGATAGGGAAATTGATGGGCAGCACGGTGGATCAGTGGTTAGCACTACAACCTTGTTCCCTCTGTGTTTGCGTGGGTTTCCTCCGGGTCCTACGGTTTCCTTCCACATTCCAAAATATTACTGGTAGGTTGAATAGATTGTGAGCCCCATTGGGGACTGATCTGGCAAGCTCTGTGCAGCGCTGCGTCATCTGTGTGCGCTACATAAATAAAGAATTATCAATTATAATTATTATTAGTAGTAGTAAATAGATAGAGAATAAGCGACATATATAAATGGTCAGATTATAGGAGATAGATAACTAGACAGGAGAGAGATGATCAGCATCTTCACCCGGGGTATTAACCCTTTCATCCCCCGGCATTTCTGGATATTTTGTCGCGTTATTGACCAGAGCAATTTTTACAATTTTGCCGTTTAAAAATTTAATCGAAATTACAGCAAAAAGAATTCAAGTAAACCCAACTTATCCCATTTTCAAAATTGCATTAAAGAGTTTATAGACATAGGCGCCTTCATGCAATTTTGATTCAAACTGAAACATTTTATAAAAAAAATACTTAAAATTTGACTTTGATGGCAAAAATGTGCTCCAAGCAGAAAATATCTACCTTCACATCTCCTAAATGTAATAGATGGACATGTGTAGAGTTCACAAATGTCCCATTTTGATATGTTCACATAAATAAATCCACATAATATCACTAAAACTGTAATAACTAGATATCTGCTTTTCAGCTACAAATTTTAAGACAGTCACAACCTGCAAAATATAGCAATAAAACAGAATAAAAAGTAAAGGCGCCATAAAACCTATAGAATTTAGAAAGCAGACAACCAGGCGATGCATTTGGCAATTAACAATCAAAATTTCCTCTAAAATATGTACAAATCCAGATACTATAAAAAGAAAACATACTTTCCTAAGACAGTGAGATGTAAGGAGATCATACATCCCCCACATGTGGATATTCACCAAAATATGCAGCAAAGGGAACGTTAAATCCACAGGGGACACCAAACTATTAGGCAAAGAGGATGGAATGTTCATCGTATCAGTCAATATTCGCAAAAAAAAAAAACTATCACAAAATAAAAGGCAATAAGAGAGAAAGTGTGTTCTTACATAGTTCTACATAGAGAAGGGTTAATAACATGAATATTAGTTGATATTATCCATATAAAACATATAAAGTGAATATTTCCATTATCTGTGAGGTGCAGCAGCTCCTGTATGCAGCAAATTCTCCATGTACTGTAGACTGATGGCTAAGAATCTGGAGGGGGGGGGGGCACTTCAGAGGGCTGTATCTCTGGTTCTGTGACACATAGAACCTCACTTCTTTTTTCCTATGAAAAAAGAGAGTCTCCTCTTTTATATGAATCTAAATGTTTCTAAGGAAACAGAATATATAACAGAGAGAACTGTTAATCTGCCGTTGGGAGTGATTGTTATATATAAAAATGGCACCTGATATTCTCACTTTAAACCTGAATATCTCTGGATCCCTGGCACCTAGAAACAAAATTCAAGATTCATTTGAAAGAAGAGATTCTCCCCTTCCAGGGGGCCCTGGGCAATTGCCCACTTTGCCTACCCATAGCGCCGGCCCTGCATATGACATAAGTGTGAAACTGAGGCAAGGCTTAGAATAAAGATGATAGATACAGACCAAGACCTCATGCACATGACCATGAACTAGCGGCACAAACTGCCCCATAGTCTAGTGCACATGTAGGGTGTGTGGGGGAGGGGCACCATGTCTCACCACATCATGACTGAGCCAGGTCCTATAGCTGTAATGAAGAAAATTTGTAAAATCCAGCACTTTAAAATGAAACTTCTTGTTTATTGGGTTACCACATTAAAATGTATCTGCATACAGAGGTATTCCATGTAACAGCTACGCGTTTTGAGTTGAAAAAACTCTTCATCATGAGTGTTGTATACTTTTAATTTTAATATGATGACCCAATAAAGGAGATTTTTCATTTTAAAGGGCTGGATTTTACAAATTTTCTTAATTTCATGCTTGACCCGCAACCAGAGGTTGTATCCCATGCACTCAAAACAAACAAGGGAAGGATCGCCCAACACTCACAGGTGGGACAATTTCCTCATGAATCACTTGCCATATGGATTATATTGTCCTATAACTGCCCATATCATGGCATGGATCGCTCACCCCTCCTTTGCCTGGCTTACAGCTCAGGTGAAGCACATGGCCATCTGAATGGGGCCTTAGTGTGCCCCCTGCCCCCGACACTTGATCCGCCCCTCAAGGCTTCATTAGGGATTTACATTCTCTGGCAGGATCTACTGATGTAACAAATCTACCCATTATTTTAGTGGGGGAAGTCTTCTAAGTCCTTGATCATAGTTTTAAAATGTTCAGTTATGTCTTCCTTAAATGATCACTGTGGAAGTAAATCATCAATAAAACTACATATTTACAATCTGTTCTGTCACCCGTTTCTTTATCTCTCGGGTCGCGGACATGGATGTTCAATACCAAATGTAGATGCATTCACATTATTGTTGCCGCTGCTCAGGTGTAGCATTCCATGAGACACACATTGGGGCTTATTTACTAAATGTCCTGTGGACTGCACTTTGGTCGGATATTCCAACGTTTTCGGATTTGTGCCGCTGGGACAGGCATTGAGAAGGGAATTTTGGTGCACACGAGCTGATTTTGGCATAGCGACGCTGACTTTCTTGCGACACGAATCAGGGGGCAGAACGTCATACGATCTGACTGATTCAGACAAACCGTAGGATTTAACTTTAAAATTGTGTCGCAAGACATGCACTTACGTACACCAGGAGGAAGATGGTGAACTGGGGCGGACCTCAGCGGGGACGTTACACATTCAGGATATCGGGCGCACAATCTTATAAAATCGCGGCACAGTGCATTATCGTTGGACCGGTCCGGAAATTCTCCGGACCGGGTAAGTAAATGTGCCCCATTATAGTAATGTCCACAATAATAATACTATACACAATACTTTACAAATACATGATTATACAGTGGAATGTCTTTTTACATCATAACTTTCAAATTTTAATTCATGGTTTCTTCCTTGTTCAAGTGAAAGATTTTTTGACTATTTTATTCATGGCTTGTCTGATGTCCTTATTCCTCAGACTGTATATAATGGGATTAATCAATGGGGTAAATACAGTATATAGCAAGGAGAAGATCTTATTCATACTGGAAGCTCCTCCTTTTGTTGGAAAGACATAAACACTAAACAGAGTCCAGTAGAATATGGAGACCACAATGAGGTGGGAGCTGCAGGTGGAGAAGGCCTTCTGTCTCCCGATACTGGATGAAATCTTCAAGATGGAGATTATAATATGAGCATAAGATGCAATAATTATTATGGTTGGTATTACAACTGATGGGATGCTCAATAAGAAGATTTCTAGCTGAACAACAGAGGTGTCAGAACAGGAAATTTCTTGTAAGGGGACAAGATCGCAGAAAAAATGGTCAATGATATTTGATTTACAGAATTGTAGCCTTGAAATTGTTAGAATATCGGTCAATATTATGGAAAAACCAATTAACCAGCAGATGACGAGTAATTTCACACAATGTACATGAGTCATGATGGAGGTGTAGCGGAGGGGGTTACAGATGGCCAGATATCTGTCATAGGACATCACTGTGAGGAGAAGACATTCAAAAGTTTCTGAGGCACAAAAGAAATAAAGTTGAGTGATGCAGTTAGAAAATGTGATGGTCCCCCCGTTATTTAGTAGGATGTTGAGCATGTTGGGAGCAATATCTGTGGTCAACAGGATGTCATTGGCAGAAAGCTGTGAGATGAAGAAGTACATGGGAGTGTGGAGGATCCTGTTGGTGGACACCAGGACGATGATCAGGAGGTTCCCACATAGTGTTGCAAAGGAAGCCACCAGGAGAAGACAGAAGAGGAAAATCCTTAAGCATTTGTTGACTTGAAATCCTATAAGAAAAAATTCTGTGACTGTGGTCCCATTGTTGTCCAGTAAATTCATAATAAAAGTAAGTAATCTCCAACAAGTGTCAAAAATACAAGGTCTTACTTACAAGGACCACCATGTGCTATACGTAGCATGTCCATATGTACAGGTTACATCAGGTCTCATCAAGTTCTTGTATGAATAATAGGGATAGCTCACAATCACGTTCTCAGAATTCATATGATAATGTGATTCATCATATTATGTGCAATAATGGCTGAATTATTGATATGAGCGAAGCCATAAGGTGACTCCTCATATATATACACAAACTGGAGATGAGGGATGGAGATAATTAGTCTTTGGAGACGTTTTTCCATCTTCTCGATCATCTTTTGGGAATGAGTCCTTTGTGGCACAATTTGCCTAAAATTATTATTGGTAACAATTGTTTATTTTTTTTGTGCACAAGAACACACAACCCAAAAGCAAACTAATAGAAGAATAAAAACTCATTTGGAGGGAAAAATTTGTTGATTTTGCATCATCGACTTCTATGTTTGTGGACTTCTATGTTTGTGGTTGAGCTATTTTATAGCTTATTTTTTTGCAGACTGGTGAGGGAGCTGAGGATAAGGGCAGCTAATTTGAGTGCCACTGTTAAATCCTGTGCCCCAATAATATCAAATCCAAACAATAAAGATTGTCACTACAAGAAAACTCAGTGGGGCAAACTTACTTACCCAGTCCATTCGCTATCCAGCGGCGCGTTCTCTGTGGTGGATTCGGGTCCGGCCGGGATTCATTAAGGTAGTTCCTCCGACGTCCACCAGGTGTCGTTGCTGCGCTGAAGTTCCCCGGAACGCCCTGAAGTACACCGGCCTATTTCTAGTGAAGGTAAGAGCGAGCCCTGCAACACTTTTTTTTTTTAAATGCGGCGGTTTTTCTGAATCCGACAGGTTTTCGTTCGGCCACGTCCCCCGATTTCCACTGCGTGCATGCCAGCGCCGATGCGCCACAATCCGATCGCGTGCGCCAAAATCCCGGGGCAATTCAGGGAAAATCGGCGCAAATCGGAAATATTCGGGTAACACGTCGGGAAAACGTGAATCGGGCCCTTAGTAAATGACCCCCAGTATGGGGCTGCACAGTGCACACCGCTTATCCCGGTATGGTAACGACCTTTAGTACTCACTGAGACTGTCTATTCTAAAGCTAAGGCTTGTATTCTACTGTTCTTTGGTTTAAGTGACTTTATTATGGATCCCATACTGAGTCTTCTTCTTCTTGGTATCTTGCTTTTCTATTATATGGCTTCCCACTGTATAACTACCTTTTCATGTATGTTTATGATTATCCTTCTGTGAAGAAACGAATTAATAAAATCTATTTAATATTCATAAAAAGTGTTTATGAATGAAGTGACGATCTTTATTGTTTGGATTTGTTATTTTTTTGCAGGTCAAGTTGAACCTTTTATGATCGAATAGATGTGACTTTTCGATCACTTTTTATGGTGTTTTTTTGTTTTGTGAGATTCACAAAAATAATAATTTTTCATTTTTTTTAAGGTGTTCACTATACAGGTTCAGTAATGATTTTATTTATCGTATGGGTTGTTACGGATGTGGCGATGACAATATGTGTGGTTTATGTGGCGATTTTCACTTTTTATGTGGTTTGGGAGTTTTATTCTATATGGGGCACTTAGAGGACTTTTTATTGTGCTTGAGGTCTTTTTCAAGCTTTTTTTTTTCACTTATCGGGACTCGAACAATGATCAACTGATCACTTGTTGAGATTAATACAATGCTTATTGTGTGGGGGAGAGGAAGGTTAGCCCTTTAGACACTGTGGGGCACATTTACTTACCTGTCCTGCACGATCCCCGAAAGTGCATTGTCCGACCGGAATGCTCATCTGCCGCGATTCAAGAAGATCCGCCAGAGTTCACCTTCTTCTTCCCGGTGAATGTAAGTGCTTGATGTTGCGACACAAAGTGAAAGTGAAATGTGAAACGGAAAGTAAATAAAAAAATAGAGAAATAAATAATAAAAAAATGTATTAATTACAAAACAAATAAAAGGCAAATGTCAGTGCACTAGAAAACCGTATGGGTAGCAATCAGTGGACCTGAACTTCACCTTTCATGGGAGAAGAAGGGGGCAAGAATAACAGTGAGGTGAAGCTCAAAATTTTTAAAAATTGGCCTTTTCGTCTTATGGTGCAGTGACAAGATCTGCAAGTGTATTAACTTTCTACTTGATATTGCTGGTGCTTCAGGGAGAGTATGGAGCTTAATTACTAAGGGTCGCGCTGCTCACTTTCGTCGGACTGTGCACAGTTTTTGGGATTTGCACAGTTTTGACAGGTATTTAATAGGTGTCTGCCCTGGAATTGTGGGGCACATGATCGGATTGTGGCGCAGCTGCGCCGGCTTTTTATGCGACAGAAATCGGTGGGCGTGGCTGTCGGACGATCCGACTGATTCGGACTGAGTGCGGGATTTAACTTTCAAATTGTGTCGCAAGCCAAGCACTTACATGCACCAGGAAGAAGATGGTGAACTCCGGCAGACCGGAGCGGGAAGCGACACAGGATATCGGGTGCACGATCTTATTGAATCGTGGCAGAGTGCATTATCGTTGGATCGTTCTGTGAACTCTTCAGTCCAGGTAAGTAAATGTGTTACATCTGTTCCTGCTACAACTTCCCCTGGTCATGCACGTCCCAGGGTTTGCAGTACATTCAGAATAGATAGGCTAGCCGAAGTTGAGGCATCTGTAAATTACATCACAATGAGTGCCTCAAATTCCACCAGATTATCATCAACCCACTGCACTTCTTTGGAAAGAGCAAAGCCCTAAACTTCATGTCATTTCAAAACAGCAATGCCATCCCAGCCACAATTCATGGTGCAGTCACTCACTAATGCTCTATAATGACTTTCATTTCAAAAAACCCAAGTGCCGACTTCTGTGGCTTTCTGACAAGGATGGCATCACCCCGTGCTCTGTGGAGGAAGATCTGATGGGGGATGATAATGTCCTAGACCTAACATTGATCAAAGCAATGAGAGTTTGGAGTAAAAGGTTGTGGTCGTGAAGCCACAGATAGCCAGCAGAAGATGTAGAAGGTGAAAAGGTGCGATTGTAGGAAATAGTAGAAAATGTCATGGTTATGGGCTACCCACTGTCCCTTTTCACCTTTTTTATCTTCTGCACCCACCCAGGAACAGAGCACAAAGGCCAGCCCAGGGGATCTCCATGTTGTGGCATTATTCAAACTATATACATAAGATAAAACATGTGATATTTGCAGGCTATGCTGGCAGTTCCTCAGGTGAACGACAACAATCTGAGCACCACGTGGCTTGCTCTTCTGCAACAGTCATCTCAGCCTTTATTACTGCCTCTCCATCCTCTCTTTGTGGAGAGGGAGAAGACCACTTGTCTCCCTGCAAAGGTAGGGTATGACCAGGGATGTAACTACAGTAGTAGCAGCCATAGCAGCTGCTATGGGGCCCGCAGTGTCAGGGGGCCCTGTCATCCCACCTAACACACTAAAGAGTGGAGGATGTGTGCCTTTATATACATATTATGCGACCCATTGCACAGAATATAACCTATATAACATATATGTGATATATTTATACTATTTCTATGATGTGTATATGCTTTATGTGTATACCGTGTATGGTGTATGTGTGTATATAGTGTATTATACTGTATGTGCTGTACATTTGTATATGGTATTTTATGTGTGTGTATATGCTCTATGTGTGTATGCATGAGTGTATAAATGTGTGATTGTAACTTGCATTTGTGAGTATACAAATATGTATATATTTCACCTGTGAAGGGGGGGCCCCATTCAGCAGCCTTCTATGAGGCCCTGCCTCTCCAAGTTACACCCCTGTGTGTGACACAACCACCACTGCTAAGCATGTCCACACTGTCCCTGGGAAGGGTTCAGCTTTCTATCCCTAAACAGTGTTGAAAAAAGTGTAAGTTTAATCCATCTCCCCCATGGGGTCTCATCCTGACTGGGAGCATTGTAAAATTACTGGCCTTTGAAAGGATACCATTCCGGCTGGTGGAGACAGAGAGCTTATGGTGGTGGTTGCCCCACGATACGTCATTCCGTGCTGCCACTATTTTTCTGGAAGGCAGGTGTTAAATGCACAATGCCATTTTTTGCAAGTTGCATATCACAACAGATGGGCAAGTAAGCATGGGCAGGGACATTACATCTCTTTTACTGCCCATTGAGTGAGTAGTAGTATAGTGGTGGCTGGGTCCCACATAGCAAGCAGATTGGCGCATACTTCCACCACCCAGGAATCATGGACATCACTTGTTGTCTACATCTACCAAAATTACTGATAGTAGACTGTTTAAACTTACATGCTTGTTGTTTAGCAGAGTCACTGGTTAATGGTTAATTGGCATATGTCAAAAGGTCAAGCCAGAACCTCTAAGACATAGAGGGCCAGCTTTGTCCACGTGTAAAATTTACCAACCCAGTAATGGAATGGAGAGGACCCACCATTCAATACCAGGTAACATGTCACAGTTACTGTCCTATTACCCTGTTTGATTTTAAAAAATGCAGTGACTGCAGAATTAGACAGTTTGAGATGAGACATGCAGTGACTGTGGTATGAGAAGATTTCCAGTAAGACCTGCAGTGACTGCAGTGACTGATAGTATGGGGCAGTTTGACATTAGACGTGTGCTCACTGCCATATGAGATTGTTTGTCGTTAGACATGCAGTAACTGCGTCAGATCAATTGAGATTAGACATGTGATGCCTGTATGATTTCACGGTTTGAGATTAGACTAACAGTGACAGTCACTGGCATTGGCCCATATTTTAGTATCTTTTAGTATCTAGAGTTTACTTATGAAGTTCTTCAGTCTGCCCTGAAAAGGGCATTTGTAGCTGTCCCTCTATATAGCAGACTGCCCTGAAAAGGGCAAAAATGAAATTGCACCAGGTTACCTGACCAAAGCTTCTGTACAGCAGGGTCACATATCCTGACTAACCAATTACAGCAATCTCCATACAGGGCATGGCTGTGGCTCCTAGGGTCTGAAATCCGGTTGATTGGCTGCTCAGCAATCAACCAGATTTTTTAGATTTTCAATGATAACATTGTCACCAACCTAATGACAAGTTCCCATAGCAGTATGCAAGCTATTGCCCACACTGTTTTCTAATAGAAAATGCATACTTCCTGCAAGAAGGAGCAACGATCCAATGGGGGGGTGGGGTGTTATTCATGTGAATCACTGTGGGAGGGGCATGTTTACCGGTGTCTTCCTCATTCCTCCCTCCCTACTGCTGATGTTATCATCTGCTCTCCTCTGATGAAGGGAGGGAGGAATGATGGAGATGTTGGAGACACTGTGCCTCTCATGAAAACACCCCATCAACCAGAGCCTGAACACTGAACCTGAACTTGGAAAAATGAAGGGATAAATAGAATTAAGCAAATGAGAGGAGATAGTAAAGGGCTGATAATAATGATATACAAGATTAATATCTTTGAGTCCTCAAAAATAAGGGTAAATATTATATATATATTGTATATAGGCTTTAAAAGTTTGACATACTGGGATTATATTAAAAAATGGACAACTAAAGGAATTTGGGAAAACACTCACAAACTAAGCCAATTCTCAGTTTGGCTTGCACTTAGGTGGATTAGAAAGTACTGTCTTTGGGGGGAGTGTGAAAAAATAATAATACTGGAGGGAGATATTTAGGATAATCGGGAAAATATATAACAGAAATAGTGGAATGACCTTTGGATGAGCTATCCTAGGTGATATGTTGGGCACTGAGCTGGACAGGATTATACAGACATATTTCCAGCACAACTAAAAGCGAGGAATTGGATGACAAGAGAACTACCTACAGTAATTGATGAAAATCATGTGGTAAGAGGATTGGCCGAGTGAAAATTAAAAAGATATTGACTTGAAGGATATTTCAAAGGAATCGGATAGAAATAGAAAAGCAACTTAAAAGAAGAGAAAGAGGTAAAACTATATGGTTTATTTTAGTTATCCTTCGATTATCTGGACAAAAATAGAGGGGCTTTCAGCAGAAAGGGGGTGGGAACATCTTCCTAACAAATTTACCAATATTTTTTTTCACAAAATTTGCAAAATGATTGTAGAATAACCTTAGTACAGTTAAAACTAAAATGGAGTCTTCTTTTATAGCAGATTAATAGACATCAAATTTATCGAACTTTGTGGCTCGGTTTGCGTGGAACCTGTGGCAATTCCCCTCATGTTAAATCCAGATTATTTTGTTCTTAAACACCTAAATGTAACTGTCCATCACATTGTAATTAAGGATGTATGAAGAGGGCTGACACCGATCCCCTACGCTTGTGGTCAGGGCAGGCAAGATATCAAACATCAACAAGAAGCTTCTCATAACGCTATAATACAAGGCTAAACAAAACGATGGCTCCCGTAGTCTTCACCGCAACTGCATAAAGTTTTTTTATTTTTTTGCAAACCAACCAAATTATCTTAAAAATCCTCTGTATTTATTTCATATATTAGTAAAAAAAATTATAATACATTACCAAGACGGCTTCATTCAGAGTCCATAGTCGGTGTACACCTGATTGTTCAGCGAAGCTCTAAGGACATTTAGATTTTATTTTGTATAATGATATTCCAGAGTATGGATTTTGGATGACGCATTCTTGGTGATGTATTTTTTATTTTTTTTTTACTAATAAATGAAAGATTTTTAAGATAATTGCTTGGCTTGCAGAATTTTTTTTTTTTTATGCAACGGTGCAGGCAAAATGGAAGGCAAGTGTACGCTGCCATCTTGGCTAAGATCGTCATCCCTCATGGCATTATCAACTCTCTGTGAAACTCCTAGGCTTGACTTATGTCTATGACTAGATCTGTAATAAAGCTCTGCAGTAAAAATCATTAATACTCCAATACAGTATTAATGCAAATAATGGTAGGAGCGGTATCAGGTAAATACAGTGAAAAACTAAAAAAAACTGTAAAATATAAGTTTAAAATAAGTTTAAACAATAATTTAAAAAATCTATTTAACTAAAAAAGGTTTGCATTACCCACTTTCTCTACATCAGAATAAAAAATAAATGTACATATAAATAATAGTTTTTCCGCATCCCAAAAGTCCTGTTCTATCAAAATATAAAAACATTGGGGCTTATTTACTAAGGGTGCTGCTGCCGAATTTTTGCCGGGTTTCGGGGATCGCACCAGGGATTGTATCGCACGTGATTCGATTGTGTCGCAATCGCGCCGGCTTTCATGCGACACAAATCGGGGTGGGCCGTGGGATGATCTGACTGATTCAGACAACGCGCAGGATTTAACATTTAAAATTGTGTCACAAGCCAAGCGTTTACATACACCGGGAAGAAGAAGGTGAACTCCGGCGGACCTGATCGGGGAAGTGACACATGTAGGATATTGGGCGCACGCTCGTAGTGAATCACAGCAGACTTAATCCTCGTCGGACATTCCGGATTGGGGATCACACAGGGACCTGGTAAGTAAATGTGCCCCATTGTTCCTTGCAGTCAACCCTGTAGCAGAAAATCCTCCCCAAATATCTGATATGACCCATTTTCCCGATTTCACATAAATATTTTTATAAAAGTGATTAAAAGGTCGTACAATCCCAAAAAAATGGTAGCAAAGAAAATGTCAGAACTTTCTACAAATAATCCCCCCTTACACGGTCATTAAATGTATTAAAACATTATAAAGCCTCTATAAGTGATCATACCGACCCAGACAATAAGGGGGAGGTGTCATCTGGAGCGTAAAGTGAAAACCGTTCCCATTACACTGGATGGAATATTATACACTGACACTAGAAATTTCAGGTTGTTGTTATGAAGCCCTCGTGTGGCGCTGTACACAGAGAAATAAATATAATGAGAGATTTTTGAAAGTGGGGAGTAAAGCACAAAACTGAAAAAGGGCATCGGTCAGTGAGGGGTTAATCCTAATTATTGTAATGAACTTAGAACTTACTTTTACTTGCAGTAATTTGCACTAAACTATTAATAGAGATGAGCGAGTATACTGCTCGGTGGAGTATTAGCATACTCGGACCGTCTCGTTACTCGGACGAGTATTTCCCCTGCTCGCGATCGAGCATTAAATTAAGTGAAGAACAGTGTTTTTATTGTTTAATAAAATATTCCAGATGTTTCCTGATGTTTTGCTTGTAAGAACACATTGAAATAACACTATTCTTCACTTTGCAGGTGTGCGCGCGTGTCTCCCGCTAGGTTCGGAGATACGCATGCATATCTGCAAAATGAAGAATAGAATTAAAACATTAAAAATAGTGAATACAGGAGCATGTAAGTGCAGAACACATTGACAGAACAATATTCTTCACATTCCAGATGTTCCGAACATCTCCGAACCTAGCGGAGACACACGCGCACACCTGCAAAGTGAGGAATAGTGTTATTTCAATGTGTTCTTACAAGCAAAACATCAGGAAACATCTGGAATATGTAATTAAGCACTGTGTTCTTTTACTGTTCTGTTTTAGCAAAAAAATGCTCGGGTCTCCCATTGACTTCAATGGGGCTCGTTATTCGAGACGAGCACTCGAGCATCTGGAAAAGTTTGTCTCGAATAACGAGCACCCGAGCATTTTACTGCTCGCTCATCTCTATCTATTAACCACTAACAATCTGAGAATTATTTACCAGATTACATGTTTATGAAGGGTCTCCTTAACGGCTTTCCTAATGTCCTTATTCCTTAGACTGTATATTAGAGGGTTAACCAAAGGAGTAAACACAGTATAGAGCAGGGAGAGGATCTTACTCATGGTCAGTGTTAGGCCTTTTGTTGGAACTACATAAACGCAGAACATCGTCCAGTAGAATATGGAGACCACAATGAGGTGGGAGCTACAGGTGGAGAAGGCTTTCTGTCTCCCGGTGCTCGTGGAGATCCTTAAGATGGTGGCTATAATGTTATAGTAAGAAACTACAATGATTATTGTTGGAATTATGACAATTGGGATGCTTAGTAAATAAACTTCTAGCTGAATAATGAAGGTGTCAGAACAGGAAAGATTCAGTAAAGGGAGGAGATCACAAAAGAAATGATCAATAGTATTCGGTCCACAAAAGTTTAGGTTTGATATTGTTATAACATAAATCAGACTAATAGAGAATCCAAGAAGCCATGGGATGATCGTTAAGATCACACAAAAAGCATTTGTCATAATCGAGGTGTAGCGGAGGGGGTCACAGATGGCCACATATCTGTCATAGGACATCACTGTCAGGAGAAGACACCCATAGGTTTCTGAGGCACCAAAAAAATAAAACTGAGTGATACAAAAAATGAATGTAATGTACCCCCCATTATTAAGCAGAAGGTGGAGCATTTTAGGGACAACGGTGGTAGCCAACAAGATGTCACTGATGGACAGCTGTGAGATGAAGAAGTACATGGGAGTGTGGAGGCTCCTGCTGGTGGACACCAGGACGATGATCAGGAGATTCCCACATATTGTCCCACAGTAAACCCCCAGGAGAAGACACACCATGGAAAACCCTAAATCTTGGCAGAGTTGAAATGCTAAGAGGTAAAAATCTGTGACCATGGTGATATTGTTCTCCTGTGGGTAAACCAAACACAATCAATTCAATATATGTCACAAACTTTAAGAATCTTGAAAGTCATGAATAATTCCACACACATTTCATAGTGTTACTCACATCAGATACTTGTGTCCTAGTTCTATAATCCATTCTCTTTCCAGAAGCCCAAATTATTTTCTTAAGAAATCCTTCTGTGAGATATAGTTGTAATGTCAGAGGTCATTGTGACTTCTTGTATCTGTCAGCCCCATCTGTAGGAACGGCTGCCTACTAGTATAATCTCTAGGTACTTATATACTAAATTAAAGGCAATGTGCCAGGTGAACAAAGTCTGGGGAGATGATTTGCCATTTTCTCTTGAGGCTCCTCTGTTTTATTTAATATTAGAAGAAACTTTTTTGTTTTTCATTGAAACTTTCTTCCCTTTTTAAATGTACAATAGTTTATTCAAGTTACTAAAAGAAACACCCCAGATAAAGGCAGGTAGTTTTTAAACACCTTGATTGTTTGTTTGCAGTGCTTAATGCTTGGGGGTACATGCATCTCACTGATTAACTTTTATTTGAGGGAATAGACAAAAATATTGCACTTAAATGGTGTTATGTGACTTCAATATCATAATGCATTTATTTTATAAGTTGAATAAGAACAGAAAGGGAAGAAATGTAAGCCCGGCAGTTAAAACAACCTCTGTCCCTGCCTACCTGACGGCACTGTACTAAACCACAGGTGACAACTGAGCAACGATCCCTACCCTGGGTATTGCTAGCAAAACAAACAAGAGAGATAAGATAGATAAACAGTAAGTTAAGGCAAACCAAGTTAAAATCAAGATGGCAGCAAAGTACAAAATCATTAGGCAGTGAAATAGTCTGAGTACAAGCAAAAAAGAATAAAAGTATAAAAGTAGAGCACAGTAAAGTATGAAGGAATCACCAAAAGCCAGCAACCCACCCTGTGAGCCATGTGTGGACTGGTCTATCTGTTCCTCCTCTTTTTCCTCATTTGCCATCATTACCACCTTTGTCATGGATAAAGCAGTTTTAAAAAACAGCCATCATCTGGGCTTATCATACAGGTGGAAGCAGTGCAGCACTGAAAAAATGTCTCTCATGGCAGTCTAGTAATTGGTGGTGAAGTGTTGTTGGCCACTACGCTGACTCACTGGGGCTATCTGGAGCTGGAATTGCCTGTTGCTGCTCACACACCCTTTTTAACATATGTGAAGTGGAATTCCACCTAGTTGGTACATCACATAAGAGGTTGGCAAGTGGGCGGGTAAAAGTTTCTTTACAGTGGAGATAGGTGAGCAGCAGCAGGGTGTGAACGCCAAAATTACAAGCACCTGCCATATACCTTAAGCACCAGCTCTGGCAGGTCTGGGTATTTGGTCAAGAACCTTTGTACCACCAGGTTCAACAAATGCTCAAGGCAAGCAACGTCTGTCAAACTGGCTTTGTCCAAAGCTGCAACAAAGTTCTATCCATTGTCACACACACCCATTTTCAGGGCTCAAGGTTCAGTTAAGGCAGTCACTAGTTTGTCCGTTTCGGGATTCCAGTCCGTAGCTCCCTGATGGTGTGTGGACTTTTTCCCAGAAATATGTGTCTCAGGAAGACCTGTTGCCATTTCCCATGGCTTTGCTAAAACCGGTGGTTCAGGAACAATGCTGACTGGATGAAGGAGAGGAGGAGCAGAGTAGGAGGCAACTGGAGTCAAGGAGTGATGTCTGTCAATCCTCAATGGGGGCAGAATATGAGCCAAAGCACTTCCTGCCCCCAGAAGCAGCTGTCACTACATAAAAGGAAACCTACCATGAGGAATATAGCATTAAAAGTAGATGATGGTGGATTCCTCATGCCTGCCTCTGCCCTAATCTTTATCTTACTAAAGCTAGAGGCTAACCCACCTTATTAAAAACCTTAATGACATGTGACGTAATAATATGTCACATGCCGGGTGCATGGAGAGGGCTCACGGGCTGAGCCCTCTCCATAGCTGGTTAGCCTTTGTTGCATATTTCTGCAAATTGCCGCCATCTTGGCGAGGATCGCCGTCCTCCCTGACATCATCAGGGAGTGACGATCCATCGCCGTGACAGCTTTGGGTCTCCCGAATACCCAAGGCTGTCTTGTTTTAACTCTTCCATTACAATCTGTGATCAGCACATTGTAATGAATGAGGAGTAAAATCCCCATATACCGCCATACTGCAGTATGTCAGTATGTGATAGGACAACCTGAAGTTAAAGTACCCCAGGGAGTCAGAAAAATAGTAAAAATAAGAGCAAAACAAGTAAAAAAAAAAATTATAATAAAAAAACCTAAAAATCACTGCCCTTTCCTTAGAACTGTTATAAATATAAATAAACAGTAAAAATCATAAACACAATAGCTATTGTCACGTCTGAAAATGGCTGATCCATCAAAATATAATAATGGTTTTTCATTGTGTTTAACTCCGTAACAGAAAATAGCGCACTATTTTGCCATTTTAAAAAATATTTAAAAATTCTATAAAAAGTGATCAAAAGGCCACACAGTCCACAGTCCACACAGTCTTCCCTGCAATTGACCAAAGCCTAAATTTCCTGTGCTCCATTTGGGCCTACCAGTATATGCTGCACACCCTGGTGTCTGCTTACATCAGAGGACCTCTCCCTGCAGCACCAGCTCCATCTCCAACTGCAGCATCACAGCCGTGTCCCTGTTCCTTAATTACCATTTTCCTCATTTTAAAAAACCTGCAGTATTGTTTGAGGACATAGATGAAATGATAAAAAGTCACAAAAATGTAGTCCTGTACAATGCAGTTAAGTCTAAGACTATATTCACACTGCCATTGCCCGCCGTACCGTAGCACCCCTGCCCCTCTCCATAGGAACATATGGCGCACGGCGCAGTAATACGGGAAAAGATAGGACATGTCCTATCTTTTTCCCGGGTATGGAGCAGTACAGTGCCGCACGTGTGAGGCACCATACCGCTCCTGTAGGGCGCTGTGTGCCCATTGCCGTCTATGGGGGACATACACTCACCGGCCACTTTATTAGGTACACCTGTCCAACTGCTTGTTAACACTTAATTTCTAATCAGCCAATCACATGGCGGCAACTCAGTCCATTTAGGCATGTAGACATGGTCAAGACAATCTTCTGCAGTTCAAACCGAGCATCAGTATGGGGAAGAAAGGTGATTTGAGCAACAACCATGCCACGTTCAAAGGCACTCAAATCACCTTTCTTCCCCCATACTGATGCTCGGTTTGAACTGCAGGAGATTGTCTTGACCATGTCTACATGCCTAAATGCACTGAGTTGCCGCCCTGTGATTGGCTGATTAGAAATTAAGTGTTAACGAGCAGTTGGCCGGTGAGTGTACGTCGGCCGTATATACGTTCCCCTTGTGGCAGTGTGAATATAGCCTAAGGTCGATAATGTAAGTGTCAGAGCTCACTGAATTGCTGTGAATCGGATCAGGTATTGTGCTTTAGAGTTTGAAAACTACCTTCAGTGCTGCCTCTGATTGACAGCTCCCTTGTAGATTCTTTACTATCGGGTAAGCTGAGTGTAAGTTCATTTTGTGTGCAGCTGTGCAGGATGGATGGCCGAACTGGTTAATTGCTGAAAATGGCATCCATTACCCCCTTTATATACTGCCCAGTTTTCTCATAAGTTGCTGGTTATTGCCTTCCAACTCTTAGTCTATTACTTTTGCTATATCTTTGCTATTCTGTCTATCCGACCTCAGCTATGTTTATTCGACCATTCACACACTATATGATTCTGTGCCTTGGATGTGACCTACTTCTGTCTGATTTTGCTTATCTGTTGTTTGTCCCTCTGTGTCTTCTGTCTCCTATTGTGACCCCATTTTTCCTGACTCAGACTTGTGTTTGATTGACGTTTTTCTATGGATTTGTGTGAAAAATGGGCTGACTTCATGTTACCTGTACACTCCACCCTCCAACAGTTGTGAGAGAAAGTAAGTTCCTCTCTAACCTTGCAGGGTCTCTCAGGGTGTTTTAGCAGGATACTGGGTTAGCCCTTACCAGGGCAGTTTAACTGCCATGGCCTGCAGGGACATCACAGGTTGAGTTTACCACCACTTATACAGCCTGATAGCTTTCATCAAGTATGGTTTTAATGTTTGCTGGTCAGGTTTGTGACAGTAAGTTAGCATTGATGCAAACACTTGTAAAACTGTATGAAGTATGAAGTAATACAGACGATAATTGGCCAAAGAATTTTATGGTAACTTAAGACTGGATGATGCCAGAAATGCAAACTATACTGCAGAAGCCCCTTTGAGATTTTGATGGACCAGCAAACTTTAAAGCAACAGAGCCTTTCAGATTTTGATGTGAACTGAGGGTGAGATTGTGCATTGCTGGATAATGCTGTAAATGCTGATAGTACTAAGTCTCGTCCTGCACTGTAACAGTAGCTCTTATTATCTGTATATCAATGCAGATCTTCACAGTGCCCTAAAAAAGGCAATTATTTCATTTTTTTACCTATCCCTAATCACAGCAGCCTCCTATCCCTGCCTAAGTGCCTTAAAAAGGGCAATCATTGGAGAAGTCCCTGCATATCTGCCTGACCTTATGGACCCGATGGACCTCTTCTTAGCTCATGTCTTTCATGACATTTGGACATGCAGCGGCAGAGCAGTTGCATGGCTGCAGCGGTTTAAATCTGACTATGCTATGCTGGTGCCAGCACTGATCACAAATTCCAACATCGTTAGGTGATGAGCGTTCAACGGCACTGGAAGACTTTGAGGATGGTTTAAAACATGAGAAGGAATCGCTCCAGGAGTTTGGCAGCAGGAAGGCATCATTTTACAAACGCATTTTGGGGCTGTGCCTATCAGCACAACCCCATAAGGTTAGTAGTCTCATGACAAATTGATCTATACCTGTTAAGCAAGGGTACTGCACCATAGAAGCGCCGCTCTCTCTGTTATATTTCCTATTTAGCACTGTTTACAGGCATTAATGGTGAGGATCGTGAGGTTGACTGAAACCCACAAAGTTTAGTACAAACTCAAACTCATTCCCACCCAGACTGTAAGAGCTGATGCCCGGCTGTCATGAAACAGCAACTGCTCTGCCCCATAAGGGAGACACATGGAGAGCACTTAGACTAGGCCGACTAAGAAGCGTCCTAAGGCTCCTTAGTGACCGACGTAGAGACCCATGTGGGTGGTCACAAAACTTTCACTATTGATATCCCCTTCTATTACCGTAATACCCCCGTTTTGGCCTTTTCAGAGAAAAAAAGACAACAAAATAAATACAAACCATCCTTTGTTGACCATGTTTTCAAGAATAAACACAAGGGATAAACTTGTCCACAAGAATCTGACTTACTGCAGAAAACAATGTTAGAAATACAGGTGAAAAAACTCAGCAATCAATATTAATAAAGTAAAAGGTACATATCCTACCTCTAATAGCATTGGTTCTATGTCCCGGATCTCCAGAATTTATTTGGATAGTTTTAAAGACCACGAATAATAGAGATGTAGCTGTTACCGTAACCAAGGTCCTGAGTGTTCTGCTTCTGCCCCATCAATGACTTTTGTTGTTTTCTGCCATAAAAAATGACAAAGGGGAAAATCACAGACCTCGCAGTTTATATTCTCCATCTACAATTAGAATTTCTTAAAGGTCAAATTTCCATTTATCTATAATATATATATATTTTTTTAATGATATCTTTATTTCTATAATAATACATTATTATCTATATAGTAAGATTTCTTTTCTTACTTTGTATTTCTCTGTGGACCATTACACTAGAGACTCGTAGATGATCACAAAGACGTCTCCCAGTAGATGTTTCACGCTGCACCATCTTATACATAAATATCTGCAGCTTCCAGAAACCTCCATGTGTTGGGTGGTCACATGAGCCGGGCATGAGGCTGCTGCTGTCTCACATCGTTATCATCTACTTCTGGACCGATCTGAGAAAAGGAAAATCAACATGAAAATGAATTTGGGAGACCAACAAATGTCAAAAGTATGTGAAATCAGGCATGTGATAAATTGGGGTAACAAAATTTAACCTGACCTTTAACCTCTACAAGACTCAACCGTTTGCATTTTGAAGTTCCTGTTTTTTACTCTCCTCATTCCGTAAGCCATAACTTTTTTATTTTCCCTTTACAGAGATGTGTAAGGGCTTGTGATCTGTTCGACAAATTGTACTTTTTAGTGGCACAATTTAATACTCCATGCCATGTACTAGAAAGCTGGAAAATAATCAAAGTGCGGTGAAATTGACAAAAAAACACACTGTCAGAGTATACTTGTGGTCTCTGTCTTGTGCACATGTCAAATGACTTGTTGTCTTTATTTTTTGGGTGGGGTGCGATCACAGGGATACCAAAGTTATATAGATTTTATTATGTTTTAAAAAAAATGTAAATCTTTTGTCCAAACAAAAAATTATTTGCCATTTTGCGAGTCCAATAACTGTTTTATACTTTAGTTTACAGACCTGTGTAAGGTGTAATTTTTGGCAGACATGCAGAAGTTTTAATTTATATCAATTTGGCGATTTGATTATTTTTTTTCAAATATTTGCATAGGCTGACGGGCACTGTGTTAGATTTGTGCTGTAAGGCGATTTAGCAGGCAATTACTGCCGGCAGCCCTGGGGTCCTTCATCAGACCTTAGGAATGCCATGAAAGTGGTCGGCACCTCTGTGGCCTGTATGGAAGATGCCAACTTGATGGTTTAGTATCAGCACTGCTCCATAGAGGCAGTGGTCCCCACGACCACACCGTCTATGGGGTTAAAAAGCTGGGTTCACCACCCCAGCTGTTAGTACAGGAGCCCAGGATTCACATACAGCGGAGCTCCTGCAGCGATTGCCCGGGCTCTGCTACTGAGCCTTGATGATCATCAAGACATATATGTACGAAGGGATGCGGAAATGGACCATATTTCCAGACGTACATGTGCGTCTGAATGCGCCAAGGGTTAAACACTGTATCATGAACAACTTTTAAGACAATTGCAACAATTACTCACCTGATATGTACACTTAAAGGTGAGGTATAAAATCAAGGGCTGAGACAATCTGTATAGAGTTCAGTGAAGTATACTCAAATTACAATCCATGTCCATTCACACTTAAGCAGTGAGGACTACAAGGGTGAAGTAAAAGCATAGTCAGTAGATATCCAAGTAAAGCACAAAGTTAAGTTGTAGTTGTAACAGTCTTAGGGAAATTAGGAACAGCAGCTACACTTAGAGGCATGATGAACAAAAGTCCACACAGAGGAGAAAGTCAGGGACCAAGTCATAGAATATATTCCAGGAAGTGACACATACTGTTGGTCAACAAGAAGATTAACTGCAACTTGTGTTTCTGGGATAGAATCCCTATGAAGACTTTTTAGAACTCATTTATCCATAATTTGATATTGGGAAATTCTTCTTGCAGAACATTACAGTATTTATTTTTACTTTTTATCTAGCAGAACTCCTACAAATCCGAGAACAATCTGTCTACAGTCACTGAGTTTATCATCTTAGGATTTCAACTTAACCAACATTTTAGAATTTGCCTTTTTGTTTTTTTCCTGGTGGTTTACTGTGGGACAATATGTGGGAACCTCCTGATCATCGTCCTGGTGTCCACCAGCAGGAGCCTCCACACTCCCATGTACTTCTTCATCTCACAACTGTCCATCGGAGACATTTTGTTGACCTCAGATATTGTCCCCAACCTCCTCCACATCCTACTGAATAATGGCCGGACCATTAGTTTTAGTGACTGCATAACTCAGCTTTATTTTTTTGTTGTTTCGGAAAATTTTGAATGTCTTCTCCTGGCTGTGATGTCTTATGACAGATATGTGGCCATCTGTAATCCCCTCCGCTACCCCTCCATCATGACAACTGCTTCATGTGTGATACTTGTGTTTATGTGTTGGATGTTTGGAATATCTATTATTCTAATTTACACAATAACAACTGCAAAGCTCAACTTTTGTGGACCCAATGTTATTGACCATTTTTTCTGTGATATTATCCCTTTATTATACCTTTCCTGTTCTGACACCTTCATCGTTCACCTGGAAACTTACTTGATAGGGATCCCAATGGCTTTTATTCCAACGATAATCATTGTTGTGTCTTATACTAATATTGTTTTAGCAATCTTAAGGATCCCATCCAGAACCGGAAGACAGAAAACCTTCTCCACCTGTAGCTCCCACCTCATTGTGGTCTCCACATTCTATTGGACGATGTTCAGTGTTTACATTGTTCCAACCAAAGGACAATCATCGACCATCAGTAAGATCCTCTCTCTGCTATATACTGTGTTTACACCTTTCATCAACCCCATTATATACAGTCTGAGAAATAAGGACATTAGGAAAGCCCTACAGGAGATGTTTCAAAAGTGATGTTTCAAAAAATAGTAAAAGGGGTATTCCAGGAATATGCATAATTCATATTCAAATAGGTTATTAAAATATAAGCCAATGTGTAATTATTTGTTATTTAAAATTTTGCCCCCCCCCCAAAATGTTGTAGAAATTCACTATGATGAGGAATTTAAATGCTACTGGCCCTTTAAGCAGTCCATTGATTTTGCCCCAGTGAAGACACTGGAGAGAAGATGCTGCTGGTCATATTTGCACATGACACGACCTGCACCTGCCTAGGCAGATCATGTTATCCTCACTATGGGGGATATTTATCATACGTCAGTGCTCGTGATATGCCCTCGGCTGCATTTTCGAAGCGGGATACATCAAGAGGCTTCCACCTCTTGATGTATCGGAAGGCTGCCGTGCAACATTTATTCTACATCAGGCAGGTCCTGGCGTAGAAATAAATGCAGCCGGCAACTTTTCACATGTGAAATAAGCTAGCATTTGCGATTATTTCAGGGCCTCTGCCCCACTGATGTGGGGCAGAGGTCCAATGTGTGCATGTCCTATGTGTGCATGCGGCCAGTGTTGTGGTGATACATCCAGTATGGCTGGTGCTGGGGTGATACATCTAGTATGGCTGGTGTTGGGCTGATGCATCCATTATGGCTGGTGCTGTGGAGATACATCCAGTTTGGCCGGTGTTGTGGCGATCCATTCAGTATGGCTGGTGTTGTGGCGATCCATCTAGTACGGCTGGTGTTGGGGTGATACATCCAGTATGACCAGTGTTGTGGTGATACATCCAGTATGGCCACTCTCAGGGCAGCGCAGCGCCGCCTCCAACTGCCCGCTCACCGACTGTTGTGCGACGTGCCCACGAGGTGGAATTCAACACTGACCATGTTATCCAGAGTTTACCAGCAGCGCCGAGCCATTGTAGACTGCCAGATGTCAACTTCCACCAGAACTGGTAGTCAGGTCAGTCAGCTTCCTCAAGTCTACAATGAGGAGTGGACGTGGATGTCTGATATCTGTCAGGTGCTGAGTAACTTTGAGGAGTCAACACAGATGGTCAGTGGCGATGCCGCCATCATCAGCCTCACCATCCCGCTGCTTGGCCTGTTGAAAAACTCTCTGATCAGCATGAAGTCGGAAGCTTTGCGCTCGTCACAAGAGACGGGGGAAGAAGATTCCCTTGTTGATAGCCAAAGCACCCTCAGGTCTGTTTCTCAGCGCATATCGGAGGAGGTGGAGGTGGAGGAGGATGAGGAGGAAGAGGAGGAGAATGTTGGCGAGACACAAGAGGGGACCATTGTTGAGTCCTTCACTGTTCAGCGTGTATGGGCAGAAGAAGAGGAGTTGGAGGAGTTGGAGGAGGAGGAAATGGACAGTCAGGCCAGTGAGGGGAGTGAATTCTTACGCGTTGGTACTCTGGCGCATATGGCAGATTTCATGCTAGGCTGCCTATCCCGTTTTTGGGACTGCCACATACAGGCACTCAATCTATTCCATTTTTCTGGAGGGCCACCTACCTGCTCCTCTGGTTTGAAAACTTTTTGGGACTGCCACATACAGGCACTCAATCTATTCCATTTTACTGGAGGGCCACCTACCTGCTCCTCTGGTTTGAAAAATTTTTGGGACTGCCACATACAGGCACTATCCAAATTAAATTGTCTCCATAGCAGCCTCCACACGTTGTCTCCATTGCTACCTCCAAAAGTCGTCCATATAGCTGCCTCCATACATCGTCCCTTTATCAAACGAGGTGTGTCAGGCAGAAATTTGGGTTGTTTTCATGGATTCCACATCAAAGTTGTTAACTTTGTCGCCACCCAGCTGTGTTATCCACAAAATATACTAATAAACTTTTATCATTTACCAATATTATTTCAGCGCTTCTTGCGCATCTGTTTACATTCCCCTCAAGCATCTACTAGCAGAAAAACCGATAGCAGTAGTAGTAGATGCAGCAATAGTAGCAGCAGTAGCTAGTAGTAGTAGTAGCTGTAGTTCTACCAATTCTACACTAGAATTGGTAGAAACAGTGGTAGTTGCAACAGTCGTAGCAATAGTAGTAGTAGTGCAGAACAGTTGCTGGAGGAGAAGGTGCATTTGAAGGTTTCTTTTTGTTTAATTAATTTTTCGAGAATATTTTTAGTGTCTTTCAGTCACCGACTTTTATATAATTCCCACATCATCTATAGCCGCTTCATATGGTTCTGTGTGAGATCCCGTTATCTTGGATGACGTCCTGGTGCATGTACTGACCCGGATATTTTATCTTCTCAGATCAGGTGTCACAGAACAGATGGATCTTCATCCAGACAAAGGAACATGAAAGTATCAGAGGTAAATCATATTCATGGTCAAAGCCAAATCTCACACATTGCATCAGGGCTGAATAAATAACCCATTTTATCAAATCCTAAAATCCTATTCTTTACAGATTTGAATTTTTTTGTGTCCAGATCGAATTAGAAAGAAGACAAGTTATTTTCACATTTATGAATGTTCTACAGCGTGAAAAGGCTTAAATATCTCAAAACAACCAGGATTTTTTTTAAATAGATTAATAGCCCTAACTTTTTTTTTATTTGGCGCACAACCTAAAATTTTTTAAATGCAATTGAAAAAAAATCAGGTTTACTTAATAAAGAGCTATTTTTTTTTAAGTTCAATGTTATTTGGGCTTAACAAATACAGTGAAAAAATATCATAGTGGCAAAGAGTGAAAAAATATCATAGTGGTAAGTCCACATCAGTAGTACGTGTAATTTATGTTGTGATGAAGAGCTGCTTGTGGTGGGGTGTGGCCACGAGGATCAGGCGTCCATCAGTCTCTTCTGGCGGCTAGAAGCATATCATAGTGGCAAGTCAAGGATTTCCATCTTGACTTGCATCTTCATATGGCTCTCGTCTTTTTATTTTGGTAGATAAAATATAACATGAACTACATATTTCGGCGCTGGACTAGCGCCTTCGTCAGCTTCAGAATCGAACCTGAAGTATTCTGAACCTGATGAAGGTGCTGGTCCAGCGCCGAAACGCGTAGTTCAAGTTATATTTTGTCTACTCTATGAAGATGTGCTACTGATGTGGAAATTCTTGACTTGGCACTATGATATGCTTCTAGCCGCCAGAAGAGACCGATGGACGCCTGATCCTTGTGGCCACACTCCACCACAAGCAGCTCTTCATCACAACATAAGTTACACGTTTGGTTACAAGGTGAGCACCGCAATTTTCTCATCTCTTAGAATTGATAATCTAACACTACACGTGAGTCGCTTGCGCCCTGTGTTTCCTCTCTGTCTCTGATTCAGTGAATCAGTCCATATTAGCCTTTACCAAAAAGTGAAAAAGTACATTTTGAAAATAACTTTTTAAATGAGTAAGTAATTGACAGTATAAATTAAATTACTCTTCTCTGCCATATTGAATATTAGAAAAAACCCAACGAAACAAGGGGAAGGGAGCTGACACGGCGCTGCTCTTTTTCATTCAACAGATGCAAGATGTATTTATGGAGCACTGCACACTGAATTGAACAGATCCACATCATTTCCAATTGTCTTTCAAGAAGGGTTTTAGTAACCCGAAACGCGTTTATACTATTTTGGAAAAAGAAACGATTATATTATACGCCCGCATCTGTTGAGTGAAAAAGAATTGCGCCATGCCAGCTCCCTTCCCCTTCTTTCATTGTTTTTTTCCCACTATTCCTTTACTTGATTTACCGGAGATGAATCCATCCTGGATGATCACGCTGGCTTGCTGAAGGGCGACCACTTTAACACTCTTTTATATGCTCTTAATTGAGTGTACCAAGGTGAGCAAGTTTTTTGGGCGGGACTTTTCTTGGATGTCTCTCTACCATCTAGAAAAAATCCCACTATTTTCATAACCATGAACACACACCTTAGAATACCTCCTGAAATACTACACGAGGCACCGTCATCCTTGTTTGTCCATTTTTTGTTTTTCTCCATTTGTCTCTGACATATTGACTATTATAGGTAACTTTATTCTGAGTAAAAGGCCGGTCATAAAAAAAAAAAAAAATAAGAAAAAGCCAATGAATTAGCTAATTAGCAACAAAAGAGAGGTGATTGCGCCGAGGCTCCTTGGTTGAATGGTTTCTGCGTGATATGGGGTTATGTGAGAGGGAAGAGTGGGTGTTCTGTAGGTTTATTGATTATTAGTGTTGGTCATGAAATCTTGTTGGTCATGAAATTTTGTTTTGTATTTTTTGTACTAAACTTTTAAATAAATCTCATTAAATTAAAGATGACTTATTTTCAGATTTATGTATGCTCTAGAGTGTGAAAAGGTTTCAAATGAAGTAAATTAAAGGTAGAGATGGTCGGACCGAACATTCTGGCCAATCATAGCAATGGCTAGGTGCTGGAGGCATCAATTTGCCCCCACTTGGTGGTTCATTCACCAATCCGACAGTATATCCGGGTTGGAAGGTCGACCTAAACCCCAAACCTGGACTTGATTGTCAAGTACACTCATCTCTATCAGTTAGGTGAAAAACCTTAAAAATGTAAGTTGCAGTTGCAATAAATGTGCAATGATTTTATTGTGTGACAGGTTTGTTAAAAATTTGCAATTTTATTGTTTTTTTTTTATATTATCTGAGGTTAACAGTGCAAAGGGGTAAAAAATTATTTAGAAAATATTTCTTTTATTGACAGTAATTTATGGATAAAAAATTGTTACTGTTCTTAGAAATATTGGGGCTTATTCACTAAGGGTCTGTGGAGTGCATTTTCGTCTGGTCTCCCGATGATTTCACGTGATCGGATTTTGGCGCATCGGCGCCGGCTTGCACGTGACGACCTGACGGATTCAGACAAGGCGTAAGATTTAACATTTAGAATTATGTTTCAAGACAAGCACTTACAAGCACCAGAAAGAAAAAGGAGAACTCTGGTGGACCCCGGCGGGGAAGCGCCAGATGCAGGAACTTGGGTGCACGATCTTCATGAATCGCGCCAGACTTCATCCTCGTCGGACCGTCTGAATCGGGGATCGCGACAGGACCAGGTAATTTGCCCCATTGTTTGTTAAAAGGAACTTGAATTTTAGTAAAGGGTCAGTCAGGGAAGAAGAGTTTAACATAGTTTAACTAATTAGTTCGCATAAAATTTTATATTAAAAAAAGGTGTAGAAAAATCACCGAGGTGCCTTTGTTGAATTGTCTCTGCTTGGTTGCCCTTTATGGGGCTATGTAGGAGGGAATGAGGGATTTATCTAACTAAATGGTGGACTATCCAGTGCGACCACTGAAAAGTTGATCTTTTACTCCATCAAAAAAAGATTGGTCTACATTTAGGTCACTTCCCCTTGGATGAGTGTTTTCTCTCCTAGAATCTGACCTCCACCTCTTGCAATTTCTTTTGTTTTTATTTAATGCATTGGATTACGGTAGGTTTATCGATTGTTACGGGCGGTCATGAGATCTTGCTCAGCAATGGGAAATCACACACCATACCAAATCTATCAAATGTATTACATTAAGGTGCAGCCCTTCTCTCCTGTTGTGTTTTTCTAGGACTGTGACTTGGACATTAGAAAATTAGAAAATAAATTTGCCTTTAGGACAATGAGTTGAGTATGTTGATTTGTTGCGCAATAGCCTACTGGCCGGTCTTGGTGATCTTTTCAAATTGCAACTCACAGGGTTTGGATAGGGGACGAATTGATATACATGTAATATTTCTATAGCAAATCTCATGATTATACAAAACAATCACTGAGTATAAGGATTGGGGGGGGGTTCTCGCACTGTACTTTAAATGCATAGAGAAGATTAAACGAATGATACTTATTTCACATGAATTTATTCAGGAGAAAAATCAAACATTGGGCACCGAGTTTTTACTCATAGGATTTCAAATCAGCCAACTTTCAAAAAACATCCTGTTCTGTCTTCTCCTGGTGGTTTATTGTGGAACCATATGTGGAAATCTCCTGATCATCGCCCTGGTGTCCACCAGCAGGAACCTCCACACTCCCATGTACTTCTTCCTTACACAATTGTCCATCAGCGACATTTTGTTGACCACGACTATTGTCCCCAACACACTTCGGATTCTATTGGATAACGGAGGGACCATTATTTTTGTCAACTGTTTGACTCAGTTCTTTTTCTTTTGTGTCTCAGAGGTATTCGAATTTTTTCTCCTCACAGTGATGTCTTATGACAGATATCTGGCCATCTGTAACCCCCTCCGGTACACCTCCATCATGACAGGTGGACATTGTGTGATTTTGGTTGCCCTTTGTTGGCTGTTAAGTCTCTCAATTACATTGATTTACAGTATAACAATATCTATGCTGACGTTTTGTGGACCCAATATCATTGACCATTTCTTCTGTGATGTTGTTCCTTTAGTGGAAATTGCCTGCTCTAGTACTTATATTATTGAGTTAGAAGTCTTTATAATGTGTTTTGTTATTCTGTTTTTCCCCATGGCAATAATTATCATATCTTATATTAATATCATTGTCGCCATCTTACGACTTCAGTCCAGCATGAGCCGACAGAAAACCTTCTCCACCTGCAGCTCCCACCTCATTGTGGTCACAATATTCTTCATCACTTTACTGAGCGTTTACCTCTTCCCCGGAGGACAGACCCTGAACCTTAGTAAATTCCTCTCCCTGCTCTACACTGTATTTACTCCACTGATCAACCCCATCATATACAGTCTGCGGAATAAAGAGCTTCTAACATCTCTACACATAATAATCAACAGATGTGTCACAAGTCATTCTGGACCTTGGGACTGACTTTTGTGTATTAACATTTACAGCTTTAGTCCTTAAATATTTTTGCCTCTTATTACAATGATATTCATGTTTTGCATTTCATATATTTTACTTCAAACTACATACACTTACATAATATGTGCCTTCCTCTCCCCCTCACCTGGATAAAGATCTTATCTGCCTGTCGCTTTACTCCGCTCAGGATATGTTGTTTGCCAGCAGGAAGTCAGTGTATAAGCTAGTCCTGGAATGCAGGATAGGGTATGGAGGAATGGAGCAGCTCCATGCAGCGTTAGACAGAAGAACAATGGGGCTCATTTACTAAGGGTCCGAATCGCTCGATTCCGTCAGGTATCCCAACGATTTCCAATTTGTGTTGAATTTCGACGGGATATTGGTGCACGAGATCAGATTGCGCAGAGTTGCATGCTATGGAAATTGAGGGGCGTGGCCGTAAGAAAACCTGACGGATTCGGAAAAACCGCAGCATTTAAAAAAAAAAGTGCCGCTTGACACGCGTTTACCTGCACCAAGAAATAGAAGGTGAACTCCAGCAGACCTTGGCGCAACAGCGACACGGACCTTAGTGAATCCCGTCCAGACCCGAAACAGCGTCAGAGAACTTGTCCCTGGATTGCGACTGGACCGGATAAGTAAATGTGCCCCAATATGTCTGCCGACCCTTAAGTCCGAAGATCCAGAGTTGAGCCTTGAGACAACTGAAATTGTGTACAGCAGGACTAACGTTGGAATTATATCCGTGAAATGCTGCATTTTTGTTAATAACAGTGAATAAGAAAATGTGATTTTGTATTATCCTTAGTACATTTAAGAATCTTGTCTTTGTGGGAATACCCAGGGGCTTAATTTTGAGACTTCCGTTAACCTCTTGAAACATTGTACTTCATGTTTGTTTAAACTTTTGTGTGATATGTTTCTGTGTTCATGAAAAAAGAAGCAAATCCCTCAAGTTAGTTTAAAACTAACATTTAACATTGGTTTGTCTTATGCTAAATTTCCCTTTCCCTAATTTTGGATGTTACAAGACCCATAACTTTAATGGCAATTTTTTACAGTTTAATTTTAATCACCAAAAACCTACATTTTGAGGGACCAGCTCAGGTTACAAAGGACTTTGAGAAGCCAAAAAAAAATAGAAACTCTAAAACTTTCTTTTAGAAACTTCACCCCTCAAAATATTGAAAACAGTTTTCATGAAATCAACCTATTCAGTGTTTCACAAGTAATTAAAATTCTTGAAAGTCAAACTTTGAATTTGTTTAAATTGATTTATTATTTTTCAAATTTAGAATTTAAATTATTTTATTATTTATTAATTTAAAGTTTGCATAATCATAAAACGTTAAATTAAAAAAATACTCATAATTTTATTGTTTGCAATTTCTTCAAATTATGTCAAAACATGTTTTTAAACTGCTGTAGAGACAGCTGCCGGAGCACAGAAGGGATAGAGCCCATTGGGTTTCTGGAGAGCAGATTTAACTTGACTAATTTTCAAGTACCAGAAGGCATTCGTGAAGCCAATGAGTTTTCAGAACAATGATAATCCAAAAAAAAGTTTTAACATTTTGCAAACTGTACCCCACTATTAATTTATCACTAAGCAATATGAGCATTTTAGAGTTGCAAAAATGTAATATTCCATGCCATGTACTGGGAAGAAGAAAAAAATTCCAAATGCAGTTAAAAATTCCCCTGACGAAGGCTCATGTACTGAGCCGAAACATGTTGTATTGATAATTTTTAACATTCCTTTTATACAATTTTAAATTTGATAAAATAAAAACCTTTCTTTTTGGAACTAAGCACTTCGGTTCCTAGAGGTTTTGTCTTTTTCCCTAAGTGCCAGATTTACTCCTGCCTTTCACTGGGAACTCCCAATATACTTTTCTACAACCCCGTGCTCTGGATCGGGGATTGTGTAAAACCAGGGGATCGTCGGCTGCTACATGGGACTGCATATGCTCTCTTTATCCGGAATAAGGTGAGCAACTTTTTCCATCATTACCTACTTGGTTTATTACATACTTTACGAGGTCAGAGCCTCTTGTCTTTTCCTCTGCTCTCTCTATATCTGAACTCTAACAGACACGGATATAGCGACCTTCCAGACCTTCACTTTATTTTACTGTAATCATTATTTCATTAATATTACTGACAGACTAAGCTTCCATAGCTATGGTCTCTGGGTCCCCACCAGAACCACAAAACATAACTAAAACCCTTAAGTTTGTTTTGGCAATGTAGCTGAGCAGCAATAGATCCCATATGTGGATGTGCAGTGCAGATCTTTCTCTCTCCAAATATCAATATAGTTTTTATTCTGTCCCTTGATTTATAATTTTTTTTTTCCTGTTACAAACCCCCCACCCCATACAGTCCTGGTGCTTTGAATTTTCAGGAGACTGCATAATGCGGCCGCCAAATTGTTATCAAGTTTCTCAGATTACATGGAATGGTGAGCGTGCAAGACCTGTTCACATGGTGTGGGACTGCTGTGTGGTGCTGATACGGACCCACTGAAGATGTGAGCTTAGCCTCCCAGTATGGGTTCTGGAGAGTAGCTTGGTCTTATATCTCTCTCTTTAAATTTTATTTACTGGGTTAAATGCTCTTTACACTGGTACCATTTCCGGGCTCCTATGACTTTTTAATACATTTTTAGAAGGAACACTATGGAGAAAAATATTGATATTTTGGTGAATTTTGTTTATTATGTCTCCCAAATGGGTTGTAAAAAGTTTCAGCATTTTTGATGCAGGTGACAACCTGGTCCCTACTCTGGATAAGTGCACAGAAAAGTAAGACAGACAAACAAAGAGACACAATCTGGCAACAAGTTGAAGAAATTGTATCAAAAGCCAAGATGAAAGTAAGGTTAAAAAATGTAAGACAGAAGAGCAATCAAGGTTCACTCAAAAGGTCACAATAACAGCAGAGAATCTTAGAATATTGCAAGGAGCCAAAAAGACAAAAACAATAAGAAGCAGTCGCAGATTTTAATTTAGAGACCAGACACCACACCTGCAGCTGATTGGATCGGACGTCCATCACTTCAATTGCTACAAGAGTTTTATTACCAGCTCAGAGAGGCTGCAAACCTGCATGGAATAAAGGAAGGTGCAGAAGGAGTTTCAAAGAGATTTGATCTGAGAGGGATTGTTTAATATATATATATATATATACCTACATATTTTTGTCTATTCTTTTTTTACTTTATCATTGTTTATGCGCTGTTATGAGAAAAAAAAATATATTTTAGGGGTTCATCTTACTGGTGAAAGTCCAAACAGTTATCAGGAGACAGGGATAGTGAACCCAATGAAGCACCGCGAGCGATGACATAAGCTGACACTTGGGAACAGAATCTAAGTCTTCTGCAAAGCAGGTCGCTCTACAGGCACGACTTTGCCCACGGTGGTGGCCATGGGGAGGTACAGAATCGTATGGCTGAAACTGAGTTGTGGAAAGGCTAGAAGACAGGATGGCGGGGCAGGATTGGAGTCATGTACAAGGCAGAAGGTCAGGGCTGGTAGCACCCTTGACAATGGAGAAAGACTAATATTTTCAAACTGGTTGCCTTCTAGTATTTATTACTTGTTGTAGTCACAGGCCCAACATGTACAGGCTCAAAACAAGTACCAAAAAAAATACAAAGACCTGCCCAGAGGCGCGCTAACATGGTAGCTTTTCCTCTTTGGTTACTCAATACAGAAAATAAATGCAACAGCTGTACCTTCAGGCTTGCCTTACTCAGCACAACCTCTGGCTATGGTCAGGGAGCCCCTCCCATGGTGCATCTATGGTTACAAAGCCCTAGTCCAGGTGCAGGCTAATGAGCTGCACTAAGGCTGCCCCAGAATCTGGATTTATCATCAATGATCATCCCTTCACTAAGCATAGGTGAAAAACCTAGCTAGAACATACTTGCCATTGATGACCTTTCCAACCACTGCCTTACTATCTCTCTCTTTTCTGATAGCATTTGAGCATGTATGGGGAAATATTGTTTGACCTGGCTGGATCTAACATGCACTGACATTGGGAAGTTCTGGAGTACATCACCTAAAAGAACCAGAACCAGGAGAATGAAAACTTTGGATGCCTGCTTGCGTACTAGCATCCTTGTCTGGTATCGCGATCTGGCACAAGCTGGGAGCAGCGGCAAGTGTCAGGACGCACTGCAGCGTATAGCTTGATGTAGTAGTGCAGATCTCAGTGACCCAGATATCACTACCCAGCAGCTGGGTCACCTCACAGTATACTACATTGATATGGATTTAGGTTCGTCAGGTCGAGTTTGTTTTTACAACTTGACACGGCAACCTAGCATGTTATTTATAGATCCCTTTGCGTACTACACTGATAAGGGTTAATTATCCACATAAAAGAGAGTTTAACAATCCTTTCTTTTGTGATCCCTGAAAGATTTAATTCAGAAGTTGTGAATATATTACTTTATATGGCATAGGCCATTCGGCAGTTGTCGGAGATAGGGGGCATCCAAGTGGGTGACAGGGACCACAGGAACTGACTTTTTGCCGACGATGTGGTTATTTGTCTCACTGATCCAGAAAGGTCACTGAGAGGATTCATAGCTATCGTAAAACAATTTAGCAATACAAGCTATAAGATCAAACCAATCAAATCCCTAATATTGGATATGGAGCTTCACCCAATGACTCAGACTATGTTAAAGGGGTGATATACATTCCAGTGGGCTGTAGGGGAAGTGCCATACCTTAGTGTCAAATTGATGTACCCTATAAGCAAGCTGTTCTCATCTAACTACACCGCACTGATTTCCCTATTGGCTGTAGAGCTTCAGTACTTTTCTAATTTGCCTATGACAATATTTCCGCAGGCTACAACCGCTTCTAACATCATTTATGTGGAAAGGTCAAAGGGCTAGAGTTAAACTATTAGTATTCCTCCCATCTATAGCCCAAGGAGGACTGGGGTGTCCAAGTTTAGAGAAATATTATCAGGCGGTGATAGCAGACCAGTTGCAAGCATGGTGGCATGAGGACTCTGATAAATTGTGGGTAAATATTGAACAACACATTTCAGGTCTGCCATCTTTGCGTTCATTACTATGGGCATACCGATTTACCTATAAACCAACTACACCAGTATCCCCTCCTATGCTAGTGGCGCTATCCATGTGAAAACATGTTCTATCTAGAAACCCTACAGTCCCCCTGCGGCTTTGGGACAAGCTAATGTCAGCAACTACTGCAGTAATCCCCAATACCAACTACTCAAGCTGGATAGCAAAGGGGATCACTAAGATGGAGCATATCTATAGCGACTCAAACATAAAGTCATTTAGTGATCTAATACAGGAGTTTGACCTGCCTAGAAGTGACTTTCATAAGTACCTGCAGCTATGTCACTTTTTGCAGAACTATGAACCCACTAGCCCATTGGAGGAATCAAGCTATGCTAAACATTTTTTCTCTAAGAAACGCAGTAAAGGGATCTCCAAATCATACTCTGCCTTACTACCTGGTGTAAAGCCAGACCAACTCCCAGGCCAAGAAAAGTGAAAAGAGGAGACAAACTGTACCTTTACCAATGCCCAATGGCGAATAGCATTGAAGAGTAAATATTCTACAGATGGTACTATGCCTGTATAGGATATCAAAAATATTTCCAAACACACCAGCTCATTGCTGGAGATGTAAAACGGCAATCGGTACCATATTACACACATGGTGGTCATGTAAAGTAATAACCCCTTACTGACGGAAGATTTTTTTCACTGATTATGAGGGTATCCCCCCTCCCTGGGGCCCACAAGGGGCCCTGCTTTCAGTGGGGTTAGAAGATCTGGACAAGTATGAAAGGGCGTTAGCATTCCAAATCCTCACAACAGCTAGAATCAGTCTAGCTAGATTATGGAAAAAACACAGTGGTTCGTGGTGCACAGTTTGCCCCTTAAGGAGCTACTCACGGTATAAGACCGGTCCACACAGTCTTTGAAAAAGTCCACAAAATAGAGAAAAATATTTTGACTATGACCGGAGCGCCAAGGATTCTTCTTCTCCCTCTTATTTTATCTTAAAACTTCGATGAACAGCACCAATCTTCAATTTCTCCTGCCGAAACCCTGGGTCGGGTGGATAGAAAGCTAGCGTCCCGTTATGTGAATTTGTGATATGCGCATTTTTAATGGATTTTTGTGAGTATGATGAATTGGAATACATTTTAACCTTGTTGGAACGTACCACACCATCTGCCTGCATATTTTCTTCCAGTTACAATATAATAAAGGAGGAGAATGAGAGTGCGATGGTGCTAGTCTGAATGGTGACATACTTTCAGAAGGAGAAATTGAAGATTGGTGCTGTTCATCGAAGTTTTAAGATAAAATAAGAGGGAGAAGAAGAATCCTTGGAGCTCCGGTCCTAGTCAAAATATTTTTCTCTATTTTGTAGATTATGGAAAACCTCTGATGTTCCAGCTGTTGGAAGCTCAATATAACTGCACTCTAGAGCATCTTATATCTAAGAGAATTCGGTCTTCAATAGTTTACTAAAAGGCGGAATAAGTGGTTTACTTTTATGGGCCTTGCTATGCCAACTACATGGAGAGTTTAATAGAATTATATTTTATAGTGTACACACAATTAGTGCTGATGGATATAGGTGCTAAACCCGACTATGTATCTTTACAAGTCTTGCTATCAGTGATGACTTTTTCTCTGTTTTCCTTTTTCTTTTAACTTATTGCCCTGTTTTATGACCTCTCCCATAACCCTACTTCCTCACTACCCTCCTTCCCCAAAACAGAATGTTTACAGAAGATGACTCCTGATTGGGAGTCTCCCTCTGTTGTATGTATTATTGTTATTAAAACTCAATAAAAAATTTGTTGAAAAAAACATAATTGTACTTTTTGTTTCCATGGCCCAAGTGCATAACTTTACATTTATCTACATTGAACCTCAACACATATATCTGTGCCCACTCCTCAAGCTTCCGAAAATCCCTCTGTAATGCTACACTATCCGCCTCTGTGTTAATTACTTTACAGAGCTTAGTATCATCTGAAAATATTGAAACTTGACTGTGTAAACCCACTACAATATCACTAAACAAATATTAAAACGAAAAGGCAACAATACAGTGGCCCCCTCCACTGGTAATGTTAATCCAATCTGATAATGTGTCATTAATGATGAACTAAGCCAATTACTTACCCAAATACACAGATTTTCCACTAGTCCCAGCAGTCTCATTTTATGTACCTAGCTTTTATGCAGCACTGTATCAAATTCTTTGGGAAAGTCCAGATATAGATAATCCACAGCCTCCCCGAGGTCCAGTCTAGAACTTACCTCCTCATTAAAGCCACTCAGATTAGTCAGACAGGACTAATAACCCCATGCTGATGCTGGGTTATAAGGTTGTGCACAGTGAGATACTCCAGGATAGCATCTCTAACAAACCCCTCAAATATCTCCCCCACCACAGAAATTAAACTCACAGGTTTCCAGGATCGCTTTTTTGCTTTGCACCAGTCCTGTGGAACATAACCAGTCCCCAGGGAATCTTCAAATATTAAAAATAACGGTCTGTCTATCACCGTACATAATTCATGCAGAACCCGGGGGTGTATGCCATCTGGCCCAGGTGATTTATCTATCTTAGTGGTTGCGAGGCGGCGCCGTACCCCTTCCAGGATTAAACTGTTGACATTCCAAAAAGAATTTACATTATTCCTCATTGTGTCTTCCACCAGGGGATTTTCCTGGGTAAAGACAGTTGAGAAGGCGACATTCAGTAGATTGGCCCTTTCCTCATCTCCTTCCATCATGACCCCCATGTTCTTCGTAAGGGGGCCGACACTCTTTTTTAGTTTCTTATCATTTATATACTTAAAAAATAATTTGGGATTATTTTTGCTCTCCCTGGCAATATTTCTCTCAGTCTCTATTTTTGCGGCCTTAATCTGCGTTTTACAAAATTTTTTTTGTCACTATTTCTGTAACGTCCCATAACTACCTTTGCGTTTTAGCAATTTAAACGCCTTATCCTTCAACTTTATTGCACTCCTTATAGTACTAGTTGCCACATTGGCTTTTTCTTGTTTCTCTTATGCTTTTCCCTATCTGCGGAATAAAGAGCTTCTAACATCTCTACACATAATAATCAACAAATGTGCCAAAAGTCATTCTGGAGATTAGGACAGACATTTTTTTTATCGATTTTTATAACTTCTGTGTGTTATTTAATGCTTTATTACAATTCTAGTCATATTTTGCATTTTTATACATTCATGTAGCAAACATTCATTCTAGTCATATTTTGCATTTTTATACATTCATGTAGCAAACATTCGTGGAAGAGCCTTTATTTATATTTCTGAGGGGACCATTTATGTCCTCGAAGGTTCGTTATATACCTTTTAGTGTTCATGTGATGGGGCACTTCAAGGGTCCTTGATTAATCCAGACAATCCAGATGCAGCTCAATTTCTTTATTTGTAACCCACATATACAAGGAAATGCCTCAAGTCTGCTTCTTATCTTTACCCTGGATTCAGGATCTGGCCGTAACCTCAGATCCTTGCTCCTTCCAAGACACAACACTTTGACCCCACAATCCCCGATCACATTGGCTTTACACCCTTCTCTCTGATCAGCCCATGGGCGGGTAGAGGAATACATAATGAGTACCCAGGCTCCAACACCCTCCTCTGCAGGGTCAACAATGTCATCTCCTACTCTAGACACTACAAAGAGAAGTGGCTCTACAATGTCTACCAGTGTAGTTGGTAGCTGGGCCCCTTGGTGAGTCCCGTGATACCGTATCCCCTTCCCCATAATAACATATAGGTAAGTCTCCTATACAAATCATAAGTACATAACATTCAAGAGTCACAGGGACATCACAGTTTATATCTTCTCAAAGCTGAAACATTGTAGTTTTTACTTTTATTACTTTTGTTGTTCTTGCTTGTTGCATTTTCACTAAAACTTTTATTGATATATATATTTCACTGTGTATTGCAGTAAGATTTGAATATTTTGGAAAACCTGTAGATTATTCTTAATATTTTCACATTGAAAATAACAAAGGCAGTTAAGTTTGTGACATTTTGCCACTTTTTTTAAAAAGATTTGTAGAAAATTTGGAAACCTGTGGGGTTTTCGAAAATCAAAATCGGATAGTTGTTAGTCCAATAATCCAATCACTCAAATTAATATATTTTATTTATGCTGAAATGATGTCAAGTCTATTTTCCATTTTTTAAGATGTTATGAAACATTTTTTAATGTTTAATGAAAAAGCCATTTGGTGGAAATAAGACTCCTGGCTTTGGAACAGCTGATGACAGTGCAGCCCATGGCAGGTATGGGAAAAGATGGGCAAAGCAAGTGGCCAACATGACTTGCCCCATCGACTGTTCAACCGTGAATCAACTAAGAATAAAGAATTCCATTGAAAGTGATGATATAAGTGAAGCAAAGAACATCCAATACCCGAAGACCCATGGGTTCATGGCAAGTGACAAGACTGAGGAAAAGATCCGTGTGCAGTGACAGTCCTCAAAGAGAGTGGACAATTTAGAATCAGGAGAGTGGACCCAAAAGAAACCTGGACTGCCAGTATCACTTCACCGCAGCAGCTAGTAATGCAAAATGTACTGAAAACAAAAGAGGTATTTCTGCCAGCTCTCGATGTCTAATATGCAGAACATGGTCCATTACACTCTTAGACCTCCCAAGGTATTGGAAATATTTGTAGCTGAATGGATGGAACATAGTTAATAGGGGGAGGGTATAGAGGAAGACATAGGTGTCAGTATAAAAAAGGAACCTGTACATGGGGAAATACATATCTGGAGGAGTGTGTTGAGACTTTAGAGATGACAGAATGGGTACAAAGAATTGTAAAGGGGAACATTTCTGGAGGGAAGATCAGCCCAACAGTAAATTTAGCACAAGATAATGGCAGAAGCTCAGAACAGACTTTTACTTCTTTCTTACACTAGTTAAGGAACTGCCAACTTTTTATGTGTGTATAATTATTAAAGCTTCTCTTTTTGACTTTGAAAATATGTGTGATCTTGTTGAATTCTGCCTCTGTTCACACAACCTCAGGTTTTCTATTTACTAATAAAATTCAGTGAGTGAGCTTAAGTAAATCACACCAAGATAAAGTCTGATATAGCGTCTCAATCTCTGTGGAGAAGTGATGCCATGCAAGGCTAGGCAGATGTGAGATGCTTTATTTGCATCACCAAGGATTGTACAGAAACTTTCAGTGTGGCAGGACCTGGGCTTGGTTAGTTAGTGATAATGAAGTAATGTCCATAGTTCATCAATTATTGAATTATCACATGGGCATCGCAGAATACAAATGTGTTGTTTTCCCTGGAATTGGTAGTATTGTAAATCAGCCCAGGGAGTCTTTCATTCTTAGCTGAACATGAGTGAGTTATCACAATGTCATCAATCTTCATCCACAGTTGAGCGCCCTCTTAGTTCAAGCATTTAGCAAGCATAAAAGCATTTTCATTAATTATACAGCAATACTTCACAATCTCTTGACCAAAAGTTGAGATGTGTAACACATGTGGTCATGTCTGAAATTGAGGAGAAAGAGACCTGTCATAAGAAGCTAAGATAAGAGTGGATCCTGCCAGAGGGGGCACACCCCAGTATATAAATGTGCTTGGTTTAGAATCCTTGATGCTGTTGGTAGATGTCCTTTAAAGATTTTTTCACAAATCCGTTCTCAGTTTGCTATATGTTATTTCTATGATGAGAAAATGTTAAAAAAAAATCTTTTAACATTTCTGTTCAATAAACTTTATTGAGGATTAACACACAAAACAAACATCAGTAACAAAGCACATTAAACACATAAATACAAAGGGAGGCACACATGGGATGAAAAGGGATGGAAGAGGGTGGGTGAGCATTGGGAGGAGACACGTAAGGAAGAAGAAGAGGGAAAGAGGGTGAAAAAGATACAACCAACTGAAACCCAAGTATCCACTGCTCGGCCTGCACCTAAATGGCAATTAATAAAGTAGGGATCTACGAGCTACCTGCCACCTGCTATCCAGGATGCAAATTCCGTCGAACTGCGAAAGTCAATCCATGGGGACCAGATCTTGGTATATCTATCCATTTGTGAATCTGCAATCCCCTCCATAGCTCTCATCTCCTCCATTCTCAAAAAATATTTTAACTTTTAACAGAAAAACTTATGTGAATAAGAACTAAGGTTGGTGGACAAAACACATCCTTTTCAATAATCCATTTACACATAAATGTATGCACAAAACATTTATTGCAAATGTATTCCATGCTTTTGAGGGAATATGATTAAGACTGGAGTTTTAAACAACAGTCATAAATTTACACCATCCGGCGCTCCAGCACCCATGTGTACCAAGAGGCTCCGGTCTCTTTGTAGATCAGGCCCAATCTATTCCACTTCAGACCACATACCAGTGCTGGACTGGGGAAGATTCCTGCTACAGCCTCTGCTGGTTTTCCAGTGGACTATGGTAATTGAGGTGGCCTGGTGCATTCAGGTCTCTGCCCGGCCCACTCCAAAACCCATCCCCAACAAGTGGCATCAGAGACAGGGAAACAGTGAAACTGGTGGGGATGGGGAGATTTATGTTCTTTTTTCACCAAAAGTCAAAATTAATCTCTCACATTGGGCCACATTTATAGAAACTCGTTCATTCTGCACTATGTGCCGTTTGCCTGTGGAGTGGGCAGAGTTTGGAAGTGATGCACACTCTTCATAATTCGGGAGCAATCGGCATGCAACACTATTCTGTCTATAAGTACGTATTCATGCACATGTATACCAGCAGGTATCTATCAACGCACTGAGCTGCTCGTCACTTCTGATGCCAGTGCTGAAATTCTGGCTTATACACTGACCTATTTTCCCCAGGATTATGAGTAAGCGTGTGTGAACACTGTGGCTGTCCCTTCTACTAGAGCATCTGCTCCCCCACCATCTAGCAATCCGCCCTTAGCTCCGGTGGTCACTACACACCATGTTTCAGGTGAATTTAATGCCCCAGCAGGCTGATATGAAGACAATGACAATGGGCCTCGCAGGACGAACATGCATCTGGGTCTATTCTAGAGGATACACCGAAAATCAATAAAAGAACACAATGAAGGCTAAATCTACTGCAATAATCTTCATTGTTCATATATAAAAATGTCCCCTACAGACAGGGATAGGAACATGTGGTAGACCATACAAAAACAACAGTCAGACAAAAACAAAACTCCGAGCATCAAGCTCGGACGAGCATGTTCGCTCATCTCTAGTTGAGACGTGTAACACAAGAGACACATGTGGTCATGTCTGAAATTGAGGAGAAAGAGACCTGTCATAAGAAGCTAAGATAAGAGTGGATCCTGCCAGAGGGGGCACACCCCAGTATATAAATGTGCTTGGTTTAGGATCCTTGATGCTGTTGGTAGATGTCCTTTAAAGATTTTTTCACAAATCCGTTCTCAGTTTGCTATATGTTATTTCTATGACTACAAAATGTTAAAAATAATCTTTTAACATTTCTGTTCATTAAACTTTATTGAGGATTAACACATGGCAAGGTTCAAGGCATAACCAGTACATCAAGTGCATTCGGTGTGTACACATTTTCTTGCAACATGAGAAGCGAGCACCAAATATCCATCGGCCCGATAATATCGTACAAGCATGGTCTTGTCTGGAACAAACAATATAAAGTCTATCTCTGTTCATGGGAAGCAGGGGCGGACTGGGAATTTAAAATGGCCCTGGAAAAAACTATAATTCTAGTCATATTTTGCATTTTTATACATTCATGTAGCAAACATTCATGGAAGAGCCTTTATTTATATTTCTGAGGGGACCATTTATGTCCTCGAAGGTTCGTTATATACCTTTTAGTGTTCATGTGATGGGGCACTTTAAGGGTCCTTGATTAAATAGCCAGACAATCCAGATGCAGCTCAATTTCTTTATTTGTAACCCACATATACAAGGAAATGCCTCAAGTCTGCTTCTTATCTTTACCCTGGATTCAGGATCTGGCCGTAACCTCAGATCCTTGCTCCTTCCAAGACACAACACTTTGACCCCACAATCCCCGATCACATTGGCTTTACACCCTTCTCTCTGATCAGCCCATGGGCGGGTAGAGGAATACATAATGAGTACCCAGGCTCCAACACCCTCCTCTACAGGGTCAACAATGTCATCTCCTACTCTAGACACTACAAAGAGAAGTGGCTCTACAATGTCTTCCAGTGTAGTTGGTAGCTGGGCCCCTTGGTGAGTCCTGTGATACCGTATCCCCTTCCCCATAATAACATATTGGTAAGTCTCCTATACAAATCATAAGTACATAACATTCAAGAGTCACAGGGACATCACAGTTTATATCTTCTCAAAGCTGAAACATTGTAGTTTTTACTTTTATTACTTTTGTTGTTCTTGTTTGTTGCATTTTCACTAAAACTTTTATTGATATATATATTTCACTGTGTATTGCAGTAAGATTTGAATATTTTGGAAAACCTGTAGATTATTCTTAATATTTTCACATTGAAAATAACAAAGGCAGTTAAGTTTGTGACATTTTGCCACTTTTTTGAAAAAGATTTGTAGAAAATTTGGAAACCTTTGGCATTTTCGAAATTCAAAATTGGATAGTTGTTATTCAGGTTATCCAATCACTCAAATTAATATATTTTATTTATGCTGAAATTATGTCAAGTCTATTTTCCATTTTTTAATGTTTAATGAAAAAAGCCATTTGGTGGAAATAAGACTCCTGGCTTTGGAACAGCTGATGACAGTGCAGCCCGTGGCAGGTATGGGAAAAGATGGGCAAAGCAAGCGGCCAACATGACTTGCCCCATTGACTGTTCAACCGTGGATCAACTAAGAATAAAGAATTCCATTGAAAGTGATGATATAAGTGAAGCAAAGAACATCCAATACTCGAAGACCCATGGGTTCATGGCAAGTGACAAGACTGAGGAAAAGATCTGTGTGCAGTGACAGTCCTCAAAGAGAGTGGACAATTTAGAATCAGGAGAGTGGACCCAAAAGAAACCTGGACTGCCAGTATCACTTCACCGCAGCAGCTAGTAATGCAAAATGTACTGAAAACAAAAGAGGTATTTCTGCCAGCTCTCGATGTCTAATATGCAGAACATGGTCCATTACACTCTTAGACCTCCCAAGGTATTGAAAATATTTGTAGCTGAATGGATGGAACATAGTTAATAGGGGGAGGGTATAGAGGAAGACATAGGTGTCAGTATAAAAAAGGAACCTGTACATGGGGAAATACATATCTGGAGGAGTGTGTTGAGACTTTAGAGATGACAGAATGGGTACAAAGAATTGTAAAGGGGAACATTTCTGGAGGGAAGATCAGCCCAACAGTAAATTTAGCACAAGATAATGGCAGAAGCTCAGAACAGACTTTTACTTCTTTCTTACACTAGTTAAGGAACTGCCAACTTTTTATGTGTGTATAATTATTAAAGCTTCTCTTTTTGACTTTGAAAATATGTGTGATCTTGTTGAATTCTGCCTCTGTTCACACAACCTCAGGTTTTCTATTTACTAATAAAATTCAGTGAGTGAGCTTAAGTAAATCACACCAAGATAAAGTCTGATATAGCGTCTCAATCTCTGTGGAGAAGTGATGCCATGCAAGGCTAGGCAGATGTGAGATGCTTTATTTGCATCACCAAGGATTGTACAGAAACTTTCAGTGTGGCAGGACCTGGGCTTGGTTAGTTAGTGATAATGAAGTAATGTCCATAGTTCATCAATTATTGAATTATCACATGGGCATCGCAGAATACAAATGTGTTGTTTTCCCTGGAATTGGTAGTATTGTAAATCAGCCCAGGGAGTCTTTCATTCTTAGCTGAACATGAGGCAGTTATCACAATGTCATCAATCTTCATCCACAGTTGAGCGCCCTCTTAGTTCAAGCATTTAGCAAGCATAAAAGCATTTTCATTAATTATACAGCAATACTTCACAATCTCTTGACCAAAAGTTGAGATGTGTAACACATGTGGTCATGTCTGAAATTGAGGAGAAAGAGACCTGTCATAAGAAGCTAAGATAAGAGTGGATCCTGCCAGAGGGGGCACACCCCAGTATATAAATGTGCTTGGTTTAGAATCCTTGATGCTGTTGGTAGATGTCCTTTAAAGATTTTTTCACAAATCCGTTCTCAGTTTGCTATATGTTATTTCTATGATGAGAAAATGTTAAAAAAAAATCTTTTAACATTTCTGTTCAATAAACTTTATTGAGGATTAACACACAAAACAAACATCAGTAACAAAGCACATTAAACACATAAATACAAAGGGAGGCACACATGGGATGAAAAGGGATAGGAGAGGGTGGGTGAGCATTGGGAGGAGACACGTAAGGAAGAAGAAGAGGGAAAGAGGGTGATAAAGATATAACCAACTGAAACCCAAGTATCCACTGCTCGGCCTGCACCTAAATGGCAATTAATAAAGTAGGGATCTACGAGCTACCTGCCACCCGCTATCCAGGATGCAGATTCCGTCGACCTGCGAAAGTCAATCCATGGGGACCAGATCTTGGTATATCTATCCATTTGTGAATCTGCAATCCCCTCCATAGCTCTCATCTCCTCCATTCTCAAAAAATATTTTAACTTTTAACAGAAAAACTTATGTGAATAAGAACTAAGGTTGGTGGACAAAACACATCCTTTTCAATAATCCATTTACACATAAATGTATGCACAAAACATTTATTGCAAGTGTATTCCATGCTTTTGAGGGAATATGATTAAGACTGGAGTTTTAAACAACAGTCATAAGTTTACACCATCCGGCGCTCCAGCACCCATGTGTACCAAGAGGCTCCGGTCTCTTTGTAGATCAGGCCCAATCTATTCCACTTCAGACCACATACCAGTGCTGGACTGGGGAAGATTCCTGCTACAGCCTCTGCTGGTTTTCCAGTGGACTATGGTAAATGAGGTGGCCTGGTGCATTCAGGTCTCTGCCCGGCCCGTTCCTACACCCATCCCCAACAAGTGGCATCGGAGACAGGGAAACAGTGAAACTGGTTGGGATTGGGAGATTTATGTTCATTTTTCACCAGAAGTCAAAATGAATCTCTCACATTGGGCCACATTTATAGAAACTCGTTCATTCTGCACTATGTGCCGTTTGCCTGTGGAGTGGGCAGAGTTTGGAAGTGATGCACACTCTTCATAATTCGGGAGCAATCGGCATGCAACACTATTCTGTCTATAAGTACGTATTCATGCACATGTATACCAGCAGGTATCTATCAACGCACTGAGCTGCTCATCACTTCTGATGCCAGTGCTGAAATTCTGGCTTATACACTGACCTATTTTCCCCAGGATTATGAGTAAGCGTGTGTGAACACTGTGGCTGTCCCTTCTACTAGAGCATCTGCTCCCCCACCATCTAGCAATCCGCCCTTAGCTCCGGTGGTCACTACACACCATGTTTCAGGTGAATTTAATGCCCCAGCAGGCTGATATGAAGACAATGACAATGGGCCTCGCAGGACGAACATGCATCTGGGTCTATTCTAGAGGATACACCGAAAATCAATAAAAGAACACAATGAAGGCTAAATCTACTGCAATAATCTTCATTGTTCATATATAAAAATGTCCCCTACAGACAGGGATAGGAACATGTGGTAGACCATACAAAAACAACAGTCAGACAAAAACAAAACTCACTACCCTAATGGTGGTATAAATAATGCCGCTATAATCCCTGTAAAAGTATAAAAATACAAACAGTGCCAGCAAGTCATAAACAAATGACCAGTAATAATATACAGGGCCGGACTACACATTAGAATGTGCACTAACAGGGAATGGCTGGTGACGTAAAAAAAACATATAGCGAGACCATGTTACTCGTGATGCCATCGGGTATCCAGCTCACATTTCTAAAAATCTCGCGGGATTATGTGCGCATCTGGAGAAGAGCAACATAGGTAACCAAGGACACCCAGCCCTGCTTCCATATAAAATGCAAAATGCAAGAAGGTAATATCATATGAGTGGTGAATAGGATAAAAATAATTATTAATGATGTTACTATAAAAATATATTACACAAATACAAAATGTATAAATATACTTATAAGTGAGTTAGGCAAATTACTAGTGATACGACGATTAATACATTGAATTAGTGCCTAAAACCCCATTATCATAAATCCACATAAAAATGTAAAAATATTTTTGTAAATACATATAATTCATTAATTAAAAACACAAATGTGATGCCAAAATTCCATATGCAAATCAAACACGTGACAAGGTGACATGCAGTGTGAACCCACCCGTGCAATGTACAAACGTGAGGTGCCTAAATCAGAGGTGCAGACATTAATGGTATAAAAGGGCAAGCATACAGAATCTGGTAGTAAGCAATGCTAGCAAAATGTATGTGAGCAAACTGGATATAATGGGGCAGATTTACTTACCCGGTCCTTTCGCGATCCAGCGGCGCGTTCTCTGAGCTGGATTCGGGTCCGGCCGTGATTCAATAAGGTAGTTCCATCGCCGTCCACCAGGTGGTGCTTCTGCGCTGAAAAGCATCGGAACGCACTGCAGTTCACCGAGCCGGGCTGAGTGAAGGTAAATGCAAGCTCCGCGACAGATTTTTTTTTAAAAATGCGTCGGTTTTTCTGAATCCGTCGGGTTTTTGTTCGGCCACGCCCCCCGATTTCCGTCGTGTGCATGCCAGCGCCGATGCGCCACAATCCGCTCGCGTGCGCCAAAATCCCAGGGCAATTCTGGGGAAATGTTACGTCTCGCGATATGTTACGTCACCAGCCTGGGTAACCTTTTGCCATTCCCTGTTAGTGCACATTCTAATGCGTAGTCCGGCCCTGTATATTTTTAATGTCTTTTGTTTATAACTATTGCACTGTTTGTATTTTTATACTTTTACGAGATTATAGCGGCATATTTATACCACCATTAGGTAGTGAGTTTTTTTTGTCTGACTGTTGTTTTTGTATGGTCTACCACATGTTCCTATCCCTGTCTGTAGGGGACATTTTCATATATAGCAACATGAAGATTATTGCAATAGATTTAGCCTTCATTGTGTTCTTTATTGATTTTGGTGTATGTTATTGCATGTGGGGGTGAATTTATGCTATGCCCGTTTCCTTCTCACTCCCCCCCCCCACATGTGTTTTGGTGTTAGTTCTATTCTGAGAGGAGTGGATTACAAGATGTGCAGAATTATCAATGGGAACATAGTAAATTGGTCATGTTTGGATTTAACCCTTAAAGGGAACCTGTCACCACAGGGACCTCATTTCACTAAAGACCAGGTGTAGAAGCCCTTCACACCAACACGTGCACATCGGCCTTTCTGCCTTTCTAAGCATTTGCATACAATTATATTGTGTGGTATAACTTACTCTTGCTCCATGACAAATCCTGGGGTAGTCACAGGGTGGACATTGGTTTGGATGCATTTCAAAAAACAACATGTGGCTTGTCTGTACCCACTCCTCAGAGCTTGGCCCCCACCTTTGTGCTCATGTATAGCTCCACCGCTGCTAGTTCTCAGAGGTTACAGGCTGGTCAGCCTGACATCAGAGGGAGGAGGAGCTCTACAGGTGCACAAACATGGAGGCAGCCTACAGCTCAAACAGGTCACATGTTGTTTGTTGAAATGCATCCAAACCAAGTCCAGCCCCTGTGACTACCGCCATTTTGTCAGGATGCAAGAGTAATTTATACCACACAATTATATTGTAATGCAACGCTTAGAAAAGGCAGAAGGCAGATGTGTCATGGGCTCTTCAATCTGTCTTAGTGAAAAATCAGGTCCCTGGTTAACAAGCCGCATTATCCAACCATGTGGTAGACCATACAAAAACAACAGTCAGACAAAAACAAAACTCACTACCCTAATGGTGGTATAAATAATGCCGCTATAATCCCTGTAAAAGTATAAAAATACAAACAGTGCCAGCAAGTCATAAACAAATGACCAGTAATAATATACAGGGCCGGACTACACATTAGAATGTGCACTAACAGGGAATGGCTGGTGACGTAAAAAAAACATATAGCGAGACCATGTTACTCGTGATGCCATCGGGTATCCAGCTCACATTTCTAAAAATCTCGCGGGATTATGTGCGCATCTGGAGAAGAGCAACATAGGTAACCAAGGACACCCAGCCCTGCTTCCATATAAAATGCAAAATGCAAGAAGGTAATATCATATGAGTGGTGAATAGGATAAAAATAATTATTAATGATGTTACTATAAAAATATATTACACAAATACAAAATGTATAAATATACTTATAAGTGAGTTAGGCAAATTACTAGTGATACGACGATTAATACATTGAATTAGTGCCTAAAACCCCATTATCATAAATCCACATAAAAATGTAAAAATATTTTTGTAAATACATATAATTCATTAATTAAAAACACAAATGTGATGCCAAAATTCCATATGCAAATCAAACACGTGACAAGGTGACATGCAGTGTGAACCCACCCGTGCAATGTACAAACGTGAGGTGCCTAAATCAGAGGTGCAGACATTAATGGTATAAAAGGGCAAACATACAGAATCTGGTAATAAGCAATGCTAGCAAAATGTATGTGAGCAAACTGGATATAATGGGGCAGATTTACTTACCCGGTCCATTCGCAATCCAGCGGCGCGTTCTCTGAGCTGGATTCGGGTCCGGCCGGGATTCATTGCAGCTTTCATGTTTATCCATCAATAGAAAAAAAGATTTTCCCCTTCAGAAGTGGAATCTTCTATGGATAATAGCAATTCTACCCTAAATTTAAAAGAATGAAAAAAAACAGTGAAATTATAATGAATGATGCATGTGGTGTCTGTAATCTTCAGGAGAGGATTTTTTAAAATTCTATTTAATGTAAATTCAAATTTAAAATGAAAATTTATACTTCAAATTCATTTAGAACTTTAAATTAAAATTTATCAATTCTGTATTTGATTAACTGGATCTGAACACCCATAGCACCTTTAGCTACAGTGCGATATGGGGCCTTTGGTTTCCCCGTAGTTTTGTTTTATTCCTATGTTGAAATCAACATGATTAAATTTCATATCAAATAAAGTAAAGCAAGAAAGTAACAGAATGGACAACACCCCGATAGGGATCACAAATGGACAGTTGGTATCAATCTCCTAGAGTTGGTCTCTCCCATTATTATGGGGTGTAAATCAGCCACATTGTGTAATTTACAAGAAAGTAGTGGAATGCGGTGCTCTCTTATCATGGTTATGTGAGGAGAACACCTGGAGGGCCACCTGTGGTTGTTTACTGGGTTGCTGATACTGCCATAGGCCAATATGACACAGAGTCTACCAGAAGTACAAGGACGCCATCCAAAGGAGAACACTTTGAGAATGGTGAACTGGGTCTGAACATCCCTAACACCATTAACCAGTGTGATAATTTTTCATAAAGTATATTTAATTAAATCCATGGTTTTTATTAAAAGGTTCTGGTTAGAGATGGCCAAGAGTACAATGGGGGTCATTTACTAAGGGCCCGTTTCCCTTTTTTGCAACGGGTTAATCGAATTTTTCCGTTTTGCGCCGATTTTCCCTGTATTGCCCTGGGATTTCGGCGCACGCGATCGGATTGTGGCGTATCGGCACCTGCATGTACGCGACGGAAATTGAAGGGGCGTGGCCATAAAAAACCTGACGGATTCGGAAAAAAACGCTGCATTTTATAAAAAAAAGGGTCGCTCGGCACGCGCTTACCTTCAGCGACGATGGCTCGGTGAACTTCAGTGCGTTCCAAAGCTCTTCAGCGCAGCAACGACACCTGGTGGACGTCGGAGGAACTGCCTTAGTGAATCGCCGGAAGACCCGAATCCACCGCAGAGAACGCGCCACTGGATCGCGAATGGCCCGGGTAAGTAAATCTGCCCCAATGTATTACATAGGGCAGAGAACTCTGGGAAGAATAAAGGAACACAGTGTCCGTGTCAAATCAACATAGTTGATGGAGTGAGTTTTGCTCAAAAATCCAGATGGGTCTGATGGTGCTTGAACACTAGTCCTATCACCTCCCATTGAGAAGATATAATTCATGGTAGTTCTGATTATGTTCCAGCCAGGAGGTGTTTCTGCCTAGAGGTGGTGGGTTCTTTTGTCTTCCTGGATGGACAACACCAAGATAATAACAAAAGGCATGAAGAATCTTCCGGTGCAGGTCATCCCTCTACATTGGCGCAGCAAACTCTAATTAATTTTATTGTGATTGATTTATTGTGATTTTAATTGATTGCTTATACTTGTTTTATGCCTCCGTGTCAACGTATATCACCATGTTCACACTGCATTAGTTTTGAAAGGCATTTAGATATGATCCACACCACCTTAGTCACATACAATGGACAGAGAATTAAACAGATGTAAAAGTAAGGTAATTTTTTTCTCGCTCTCCCACTAATGATCTTACTAATAATCTTATATCTAGATTTCTCTGTAGACGTTTACTCAGGAGAATATTGAAGACAAAGACAAATCATCTCCATGGAGGACAGGGCACAGGATATATATGTAGGGGCGGCACAGTGTAATATAATATTGATTCTTCTGTTTATCATCTCATACAAATGTGGTGAAACCGGGGAATTAAATAAAAGAATAGAATAAAAGATGAATAAATATGAGGTGAGTCCTGGCTGCAATCACTTGGTGAAGCGGAATTAGATTCTTTTCATTTTTGGCATTGAGCTACAGTGTAGGATCAAGCATGAAACGGGCCGTCACCTCCAGTGGGCTCCTGCTCTACTCTTCTCTCCTGCAGCTTATGTTTTAACGCAATGGGGCTGATTTACTAAGGGTCCTGCGGTGGTGATTCCGTCGGGTTTTCCCGAATATTTACGATTTGCTCCGTTAAGCGCCAAATTGCCCCAGGATTTTGGAGCATGCGATCGGATTGTGGCGCATCAGTGCCGGCTTTCATGCGACAGAAATCGGGGGGCTTGGCCATCGGACAACCCAAAGGATTTGGAAAAACCGCGGAATATAAAAAACGCTTTGTGTCGCAAGATCAGCACTTACATGCACCGGGAAGAAGAAGGTGAGCTCCGGCGGACCTCAGTGCAGCATGTGACATCTGCTGGATATCGGGCGCATGATCTTAGTGAATTCCGGCAGACCCGAATCCACGTCGGACAATGCGCTGCGGGATCGGGACTGGACCGGGTAAGTAAATCTGCCCCAATGTTGGAATAAATACTGAACTTTTACATTGGTGAGTCAGCTCTTTTCTTTCTTTTTTATTATTGGCATATAAACTTCACAGATTTTTGAGCTGGAGCACCTCCATTTCTCCTTATGATCTACACCCCGAACTTAATCTCCTTATGATATCTCTGAGGACACATCCTGAGGACACATACAGTGTGCCCCTCATATGTCTCTTCCACTTTGAAATACTTTAACATATGCAGGTGATTTTTAAATTGTTTTCTGGTGATACTTTGCATTTCATTTTATTTTACAAATCTTTATGGTATGTTTTGTGTTTATTTATGAAAAAAAGGAAAAATTGGAAAAATTCTCAATTTTCTAATTTCAAAAAGTTGTATTTTTTCGACACAATCCTAACAACAAAAAAACTTGATTACTAACATTTACCAAATGCCTGCTTTATGCTGACATGTTTTTTATGCATCCTCTCATTTTTGTAGAATGTTCTGGGACAGTGGATTTTAGGTGCAATTTTTTACATTTTCATAAAAAGGCAAAATCAGACTTTCCTTTAGTACCAGGCTACACTGACCAGCTGTAAGGCCCCTTCCACACTAGCGAGTGTGATGCGATGAACTCGCATCACACTCGCAACGCAAGCTGCCGGGAACGCACGGCCCGAACGCTGCACCGCGGGAGTGAACTGACATGCTGAGTTCACTCCCTGGGGGGGGCTGTGAGAGCTGGGTAGGCTGTGGGTAGGTAAAATTCGGGGCATCCTTAGGTGGTGAAGTGGGCAGTGTGCAATTAAATAACTGTGCGAACAGAGAAGGGGGGTCAGGATGAAGAGGCGACAAATTTTTAGTGAGGGGGGGGACTTGCGACCGTATGTTATTGCTGCGCATAAGGGAACGATTGGGAGAAAAGATAAGGCGCAACAATATACACATAGCAAAGGCCCGGGTGGAAGTGTAGGATGGAACAATTTCAGTAGGGGAAGTTTCGGATTTCTCAGGGGGGCTTATGCAAATACAATCAGCTAAAATATCTCATACTGCATAGATAAGAAGTGTGCTTCCTTTGGACAATACTTGGCTAGAAAATAGCCATACATAGAGAATACAGTAACAGAGCGTCTGGTTCTTGAAATCCTACAGTGAGAAGGCGTGGGTCTATAGGTATTGATGTTCTGGTTAACTGCTGGTGGCTGTAGTTTTCATAAGTTTTCTGCAGTGCAATGGAATACTTAGATTGCCCAATCCGTAGAGCAAAGAGTTGAATGAATATAGAGCTGGTGCGGGACCATGCTTGTGTTCTGCGGGGCATTAGGTAGGCGCACATATCCATAGCAAAGGCCGAAGTGGTGGAAATTCAAGTAGGGGTTGGAAATTCTATTGGGCACTAAACTCAAGTGTAAGTCAAGTCTCATCTGGCCAATAGTAGTAGTTCTCTTTTCCATTTGATACTATGGGCAATTGAAAGATAAGCCGATAGGATGAGGATAGGCAACAGACGATTCTTTGAAGCCTCCATTAGCGTTCTTATATATTTGATGTCTGGTTACTCTCTAGCTGGTGGACTTGTAGTTTACTGCTGACAAAGATGTCCTAAAAGTGGCCAATTCTGAGCAATTTAAGTAGTTGATACTTGCGACCGCTGTGTTCTCGGCAAATCTTGTCAATGCTGGCTCTTAGTGTCGCAGCATACCGACTAGCAGAAGGTTCCGCAGTGGGAAAATTCAGTAGTGGGAGAATGGTTGTATTTTCTATTATTCAATAAACTCTGTCCCATCTCAGAAAATCTGGCATAGTAGTGTGCTTCCTTTGATATACTTGCTAAAAAATAGCCAGATTATCATACAAACACGCTTCTAAATGGTAAGCCGACAGTAGCGTTCTATATTTTTGATTTCTGGTTGATCTGCTGGTGGCTGTCGTTTTCTGCAGTGCATGTACTGTGCCAATTCTGAGCATTTGTAGTGAGACCTGGGTTTCCGACCGCTTGTGTTCCTGCGCTTAGTGGCGCAAAACCTATCCATACAAAGGAACCGAAGTGATCAAAATTCAGAATATGGGTGGATTAAATCTATTAAGAATGCACTCCCTCAGTGTCATCAAAAAGTGCATCGGGCCTATAGTGTGCTTTCCGTTTAAAATGATACAACTTGGTCTAAGAAATAAGCATAGTCATATGATAGGAGTTGTTTTGGTTATTGAAAAAAACTCAAAAAAAACAAAAAACACAAAAAAAAAAAAAAAACCAAAAAAAACACAAATCCCAAACAAAAAAAACAACAAAAAACCACCAAAACGAAGTAGCAAACAAAAAAAAACTTTATAACTGCGTCATTTATAAAAATGTTTACAAAAAACCCTCGCTATTGGTAGAGGACTAGGGCGGGGACGTTGTCGGATCCACTACTGCAAAAAGAGGGTCAGAGGCCGTGGTTCCTGGTCTGGGTGAGAACAACCACCCCATGGCTGAGCAAAGGGAGCAGGGGAACGCCGCCAAGAGCGACATACCACACTCCCTAGGTTTCTGGAATCCCATGACGTTTGACATGGGACTCGTGGTAGAGCTACTGTTGAGGCCATAACATGCGACAGGTGATGTCGTGGATTGCTGACAATGCTTCGATCATTTTTTCCACCACCCTCAGATCTTCCTTTCCACTCAGTCCACCCCTGTCACCGAAATCCCCCACTCCTGGCCAGCTCCTGCCGCTCTCCGACCTTCCTCCTCCCCCCCAGGTCTGGTCCCCCGTCCCAGGCGAAATTTTTTGTCCCATTATGAACCGGATACTCCTGAGGACATGTTTTCCCGGGGGACACGCCTTCCCACAAATCACAACGGCACGTGTGTTCGGTTGCTGCAAGAGCAAAATTTTTCCGTTCCCGGGTTTCCCAACCCACCCGCATCACAGTCTGGGGTGAATGTGAGTTGCCAAATCTGACGTAGTGAAGTGGTGTAAAGAGGTGTCCGCTAACGATGAGGAGCGCACCACGTGTGTCCAGTTGGGGAATTGATTGTATGTACGAGGGAGTGCACTTAAAGATACCGGGGGGAGCAAAGTACTGAATGGATCGGAAGAGATGAATGATGTGACATACCCAAGCTGGGTTTTAGTGGCCGTTTGTTACCCAATTTACTCTGAAACATTATTATATTCCTCTACCTTAACAAAGGTTTTTTGGACATAGTCATTTTTTGGCCCTACTTTATATTTCAACCAGGGCCCAGAGCTGGTGCAATCACGCGCCACTATTCAACTATTCGCTCCACGAATGGTGAGGGCTCTTCTTGCGGGCGAGAGGTCTATATCTCAAAGTCTGGTCTGGAGGTTCTTTAGAGGAAACAAAAAAAACCGATGTACCGACGGGACTGGTGTGTGCCACATTTGGCCAATAACCAAGCAGGCTCTCTCAATGGGGGTATTCCGGATCCATCCACCACTTACTAGGTAACTAACCACCCAAGTATGCGCAGGCATATTATGCTAAGCCACCCCCCAAGATCATGGCAACCAAGATCCCGTTGGAAGGAAACCTCCGCCGTGAGCACACCACTGCTTAAGACCTTCCCTTTTTTCGATCTTCTATTTCATCCCCCTTCCCATGCCCGCTAAAAGCATGGCACAATAAAAAGCCCCCCATCGTCTCCGAAAATGCCACTATCCTCCACGAAGCATCCACCCAGCGTTGGCATGCTCTCGCTAAAGAGACAGCCAGACGCTTGTCTGGGCGGAAAAACATCGAAATATAGGTTCAGGACCCACCCTCCAACTCCTCCCAAGGCCCTTAATGTGCACATCTCCAGATTGCTTAGCCTGGAGATGCTAAGCCCTACTAGGGCTATAAAAGACCGGAGGGCCTTTCGCAACCGCTCATTGGCTTCTTGCCTCCCCTACGTTGAATTCTTGGAAAATCAGAGAGGTCCCGCCTCAACAAGATGCCGACTGAAGGGGGAGGGAAGACTGGTGAGGAGGAGGGAGGGGAACTTTTTCCCGTATTGTAGAAGAGTGTGGAGGCTGTCCCTTTGATCGCCGTTCCCGCCTCCTTACCTTTCCTCCGACATCCATGCCGGATCTCTAAGTTCTCCTTTACTCCTGCCTGGCCGGTACCTACTCGGGTAAGGGACCTACGGGGCTTAATTTCTGACACGGTCCACCGTGAGGACCACGAGAACAACGTGGACGAGTGCTGGGGCATGGCGGGAAGGCCATAGATCATCGCTGACGGCACAGGGTTAACTTGGGTAAGGTTATTCTTTGCCGAGTCTTTTAACCCTAATTGTCGTTTCTCATCTGCCTTGGCGTTTCCTTGCCTGCACTCGTATTTGGGGATGAATTGCCTCACACTCTTCCGGGCCGTTTTTTGCATATCACTCCTCGGTTCGGTGCCGATCCTCCTGGCTCGCCCCTCCGATCCTCCGCCAGACTCGCTCGCCATCCTGTGGCCATGTAAACTACACATCCGTGGGCACACGGCGTGCCATCCGTATTCCCGTTAAGCTCAAATAGTCACAGCACAGGTTGTCCGAAAGGTCGCTAATCGACCATGCAAGCGTTGCTCAACTCCTAAGGCCTAGGCGATAAATGCCCAAAAGCAGTACGCCGCCCAAGGAGAGCTATTACAAAGGGGCACATCACTTAATCCGCAGACTTATCTGTGTACTGGCCAAGAAAACCGCTGACCTGAAGCCATGCATGTGTTGTGTGAGTTGTTACAACTGCCGTACCCTTGGTTTTTGCTCTTCAAACTCTTCAGACTTACCCATTTGCCATGCCTGGGGGCCCATAAAATAGTTAAATCTGATAGTTGCAATCAAGCGTTTCCTCAAGACATACCACCATCTGTCTGATTTTGCTTCACGAAGGTTGCGCCGCCATCCTGCGCATTTCAGGATCCAGCCGCAATGCTGCCACTCTCCATTGCCTGCTCCAATCGCCGCCTCCAACTTCCCTCAAGTTCACCCAATCGTCTTTTTATTTCTACTATTCCCAAGCGTTGGGTTGAATTCAACACGGACCATGTTATACCAGAGTTTTACCAGCAGCGCAGGAGCGTTGTAGACTGCCAGATGTACAACTATTCCACCAGAACTGGTAGTCGTCAGTCATCGGAAAACTTCTTTGCTTCCAGCTTCCCATCTTTCCTCAGTCTACAATGAAGGAGTGGACGTGATGTCTGATAGCTGTGCAAAGTGCTGAGTACTTTGAGGAGTCAACAAGATGGGTCATTGGCGATAGCGCCATCACAAGCCTCACCATTCCCCTCTATCTTGGCCCTGTATTCAAAACTCTCTGGATAAAGCAAATGAAGTCGGAAGCTTGCGCTCCGGTCACAAAGAGACGGGGGAAGAATAATGACCCCTTGTATGATAGGGAAGTCCAAAGCACACCCCTGATGGTCTGTTTCTCACTTTCTCACATCGCATATCGTTCGTAGGTGGAGGTTTAGGCTATGAGTAATTATAGGCTGTATATATTTGTGTCGAAAAAGACACAAGAGGGCGCCCTTGTTTGAGCTCCTTGCACTGTTTCAGACGTTTATGGGCAGAAGAATAGGAGATTGAGGAGTTGGATGGAGAGGAAAATGGAAGTCACGGCCAGTGATGGGGCGTGAATTCTTACGCGTTGGTACTCTGGCGCATATTGGCAGATTTCATGCTAGGCGGCATCCAAGAATCCCGTGAACCTCGCGTTCAAGAAGAATTTTTCCATCACCTGCTTAAGCCTTGGTGTTCATCACTCTACCTTTGACCCACGTTACATCAATCTTTCGACTCTCATACCCTGCAAGAGGAAAGGGAGTGTGAGAATGCTGAATATACCAGCAGTCCCTGGTGCACAAGCTGAAACCAGTATTCTCCTTCAGTTGACATGGCACTACCAATACCGCGCTAGCGGCAGAGTTGCTTAGTTCTGCGGGACAAGTAGCGAGGAGAGTATGCGAGCAGGGCGCTTGTCCAGCACTGGCAAGGTACGCTTTACAAGGCTTTTGCCAGCTTTAATGGTCACCGCAAACGCCCCATCAATCCCTTGTTCACCTTCCCCAGTCCTCGGCAGAGTAGGGCTGAAAATCTTTACCGAAAGATGGTTAGGGAGTACGTAGCTGACCATCCATCGGCCTAAATGATCACACATCTCCCTACAACTACTGGTTTTCAAAGCTTGGACATGTGGCAACGAACTGGGGGCGCATGTACGCCTGGAGGTTCTTGCCTGCCCGTTCCGCTAGCGTCTTTTCCCCGAGCTGAAGTTTTCAACAGGTGCAGCTGTTGGCATCATCACCGATAAGCGTACACGCCTGCACTGCAGCGCTGACGTCTGCCGCTTAACTTAATGAATAAAGGCTGGATTTTCTCAGAATTTCCATCATCACACCAGGTGAAGGAACTCAACCTGCATAAATTTGATTCCACTCCGTCCGCCTCATTTTTTCCTCCTCTTTCTGCTCTCTCCTCCTCTTTGTACAGTAAAGCGAGGCAATGGCTATGTTTTGACAGGGCCCACTGCTCTTTCTATCGTAACTTCATGCATTTAATTTTTACTGAGAGGGCCACCTACCGATACCGGTCCTCTGTTTGAAACATTTTTGTGAGTGCCACATAAGGGCACTCATCTATTTCCACTTTTTTCTGGAGGGCCACCTACCCGGGTCCTAACTGTTTTAAAAACTTTTTGGGACTTGTGCCCCATACAGGCACTCATCTATCCATTTTCCTGGAGGGGGCCACCTACCCTGCTCCTCTTGTTTGACACATTTTTGGGACTGCCACTACATGCCTCAATCTATTCCATTCCTTTTTACTTTTGAAGGTAACTGCAAGGGAGGGCCCACCACCTTCTCCTCTGGTTTGAAAACATTTCTTGGGGACTGCCAACATACATGCACATCAATCTATTCCATTTTACGGAAAAAGAGGGCCACCTACACTGCTCCTCCTGGTTTGGCAACATTTTTGGGTTTTGGGAGCTGCACATACAGCACGTGCAATCTAATTTGTTCCATTTATACACTACTGCAGGGAAACACCTACCTGCGCCTCCTCTGGTTTGAACAATTTTTAGGTGACTAAAAGCCACATACAGGCCGAGTCATATCTAAATTCATTTAATAAAAGTGGTACACCTGGAGGGCCAAACCTGACCTGCCCTCTGGTGGGAAACATTTTGGGACTGCCACATACAGACACTCAATCTATTCCATTTTAAACTATAACTGCATGGCCACCACTACCTGGCTCCTCTGGTTTGAACAATTTTGGGACTGCAACACATACAGGCACTCAATCGATTAACCATTTTTACTGGAGGGCAACCCCTACCTGCTCCTCTGGTTTGAAGAATTTTTGGGACTGCACATCCAGGTCACTCAATCTTATTTTCCATTTTACTCTGGAGGGCCACCTACCCTGCTCCCTCTGGTTTTGAAACATATTTTTCGGGACTTGGGGGGCCCACCATACATGTCACTCAATCTGATTCCATTTTACCATAACCTGGAGGGCCCCCTAACTGCTTCTCCTCTGTTGAAAAATGTTTGGGAGTGGAAACTTTTTGCCGACCTCCCTTCCCTATCCACAATTCCCTTTTCTCCCTACTCAGCCTCCACCCTTTTTCGTCCCTTGCTGACGCGCCTGGCCCGCGCTCCGGAGGGTGCGCTCTGGTGCGAGAGCATGGGTGGCTGAGAAGGGTTGGCGGTCCACTCGCCAGTCTTCCTGCTCTGCGGTTCGTCCTGCCTTAACTCTCTTCCTGGAAATCCTGGGCTCCCCTGACTGTGTGACCCTCGGGACATCCGCTTACTCTCACCTTTTTTTTTCCTTCCTCTCTGTTTTTGGGTTTGTTTTCATTGGATTCTCCACATCAAAGTTTGTTTAACTTTGTCGCCACCTTTGTCGCCACCCTGCCTGGTGTTATCCACCAAAATTACTTTCAATTTAACCATTTCCGGGATATTAATTTTTTTCATCTCTGATTGTCTATGGTCTTTCTTCCCTTAACTTTTCGTTTACATTTCGCCCGTCACCCGCACTGCCCAGTCCCCGGTAAAAACTCTTCCCTATTCCCCTCCGGGACCCCGACGGCCCACAGGCCTTCATCATCTACACTTATAATAACGCTACTACACTTGAATCTTATACAAAAAGGGTCTTAGAAGTGCTGTTTTGGGGAGTATCCTAGAGACAGGGGCGGGATTGGCATAACAGCTCCTCCTTGCCAGCGTCTCGGCGCTCGCCTTCACATTCGCATCAGCTCTGATCTTTCTCCTCGGTTTTGACACTTCCCCTCCGCAACTCAAACTACTATCGACATCGTCCCCGCCCTTATCCTCTCTCGTGACTGGTAGCACATGCCCACTGTCCCCCTTTTATTCCTGTTCTTGGTGACCGAGTCTGACCTTTGCCACGGCTCATATACTGATAACTACTGGCTACGCAGAGAAATTGCGGTGCCGCTCATACCGTCGGTCCAGTCTCAAAGGCCTACTATAAAATAACCCTCCTCCCCCAACACCCTCTGGCCAACCCCCCCATTCCCGCGTCCTGCACGCCATTCCTCCTCCCTCCTAGATTACCATCTCCTTTCTTCATGTTCCTTCTCCTCGGCTTCTTATCGTCTCTATGTCACCTCATCATTTCCGTTTGCGCTAACGACACAGTGCGGCGCTGAAACTGCTGAGCCTAGGCGCTATAAACAGGCACACCCGCCCAAGATCATATACAGGGCATTCCACATCAAAAGGTTGTTCACTTTGTCGACGTCAAGCCAACCCTGCTTGTAATCCACAAAAATATACTGGCAATTTTACAAATTACCATTTTAGGGGGATATTATTTCAGCGCTTCTTGGCGGCAGCTGTTTACATTTCCCCTCACCCCACGGCATATCCTAACTTTATAAGGACGCCTAGCTACTACCTTGAATCTTATACAAAAGTTCTTAGAATTGCTGTGTTGGGAGTAGCCGAAACACGGGGTTGGATGGCGAAAGCTTCTCCGCCTGGGCTGCAGAGCGCGCCATTCCATCACAAGAACCAAAGCTAACAAGTTGCAGCACCTTAATCTACTACGAGTGTTCACTGCCTCCCATAAAATAACTAATCTTTATTATAATCAGCGTCATCATATTCCTGTCAGCGCTTGACGAAATAATAGGAAACAATATCCAAATGTAATTGTACAGGGCACAACATTTGTATGGAACAACAGAGTGACTGTCCCTGCTCGCCCAGAGCTTACGGGTTTAATTGGCGTACCGAGGTTGAACCCGAACTTCCCCTTCCCTAAATGGTAAACCGCCATTTGCCTTCAGGCACTGACAAAAAAAAATATAAGGAATTTCTTTGCTGCTGAACACTCAAGGACGTAATCGTTACTATCCCAGGTCCCACGGTACCTACTGTCAGAAGCAGTTGGTGGTTCCTTTTTGTCTGTTAAACGATGCAACTTAGGCCGTTGTAACTCAGATTAACTTCTTCGCTTCGCTTATGACCTCTGTTGTTATAGGTGCCTAAAGAAATGGGTTGTAAGAGACGTTTTGAAACTTTGGAGGTTAGGTATTATCTGATAGTCGAGGCCCCAGAGCATTCCATGAATGGTGCAGCCTAGGAGTTCGGAGCCTCGCGGGGGTGCCGCACTAGGGTAGAGGTAATCTCAGTCACTCCCGGGCGGACTAATGAGCACGCGGTTGGGCGATAGACTGAGATAAGAGAGGAGTAGGTAGTGGGGTGCAAGCTCTACAGAGCTTTAATGGATGAGGTGTGTATTATTATTTTAAACTATTCGAAAGGCGAGGCAGCAAGTGCAGCCTGGCATTAACTGTAGCCTCATGGTCCCCTTATCAGCAACGGCTGTGTCAGGCAGAATTGGGTTGTTTTCATGTTGCTTCCATTTAACTTTGTCGTCACCCTGCTGTTAATCCACACAATATACGGCAAACTTGATAACATGTAGCGAATTATTTTGAGCGCTTCCTTGCTCACCTCCGTTGGTTCCTTCTGCCACCATTGGTTTGAAGCCTGAGTCCATTTAGGGTATGTCGCCATGCCACTCCTAGCCTGCGGCGCTGCGTGCGTCTGCCTCTCATCCGTTCCCCTTTTTCATAGTGTCAGATGTTTGTTTATTTTTGTTTTAGATGCTATCTAGCTTCATTATCTGTCACTCTTGGTCATCCTTCTGTTGTTTTCCCATTTTTTGGTTGGACATTGGTGCGATTTGCAGCCTCAGAGGCATCTCCATGCATGCTGCCGCCCTGCTGTTTCCTGTCCATTTCCGTGGATGTTTTCTCCATCAGTGGTGTTTTTTTCAAGGTTTATTGTTTTTCCCTTGTGCAGAGCTCTCCTTTCCCGGTTAAAATTCCGAATCTCCCATTGACTTCAATGGGGTTCGTTATTCGAGACGAGCACTCGGCATCGGGAAAAGTTCGTCTCGAATAACGAGTAACCCCGAGCATTTTATTTTAGGGTTTCCGTTATCTATCTCTAGTGAAGATGACCTCTTAGAGTCATCAGCAGCTGCTTGGTTCAGTGAAGATGGGCAGACAATCCTCTGCTTTGTGCATTAGGCGGGAAAATAGATGGTGGAGAGTGGCATGGAAGGTTATTTTGTACTTGCAAGTCAGTCAGCTGTGCATACTGAGACTGTTGAGGAGAATAGCAGTGACAGGGAAAAACAAATCGATGATGATGTAACCGATCACACTTGGGAGCCGGGTGAAGGAAGGGCTTCATCATCATCGTCGGGCGAAGAGGGCGTCAGCTTGTGTGACATATTTTTAAATATGGGCAATTTTCCTCATTCTGCTTCTTGTTTTTGCAGGCCTGCAACAACCCCTGAGCTAGAGTGAAGAGTTCAGAGCTCTAACTTCTCAGGAAAACAACGGCGCAGCTTTCATGTTTATCCATCAATAGAAAAAAAGATTTTCCCCTTCAGAAGTGGAAATTTCTTCTATGATAAAGCAATTCTACCCATTTAAAAGAATGAACAAAAAACAGTGTAATTATTAATGAATGATGCTGTTGGTGTCTATACTCTTCAGGAGAGGATTTTTAAAACTTCATTTATGTAAAATTCAAATTTAAAATGAAAATTTATACTTCAAATCATTTAGAACTTTAAATTACAATTTATCAATTCTGTATTTGAATAACTGGTATCTGAAACACCATAGCACCTTTAGCTACAGTGAGATTAAAGGGCATTTGGTTTCCCCGTAGTTTTTTTTTTATTCCTATGTTGAAATCAACATGTATAAATTTCATATCAAATAAAATAAAGTAAAGCAAGGAAAGTAACAAAAATGGACAACACCCGATAGGATCACAAATGGACAGTTGGTATCAATCTCCTAAGAGTTGGTCTCTCCCATTATTATGGGGTGTAAATCAGCCCACATTGTGTTTTCCGGTACGTGAAATCAAGCGGTGCTCTCTTATCATGGTTGGGCGACACCCTGGGTAGGGCCAACTTTTGTTTGTTTTGCCTTTTGCTGCTACCTGCCATCAGGCCATTAGACACAGAGTCTACCAGAAGTACAACAAGGATGCCATCCAAGGAGAAACTTTGAGAATGGTGAACTGGGTCTGAACATCCCTAACACCATTACCAGTGGTAATTTTTCATAAAGTATATTTAATTAAATCCATGGTTTTATTAAAGGTGCTGGGTAGAGATGGCCAGAGTACAATGGGGGTCATTTACTAAGGGCCCTTTCCCTTTTTTTGCAACGGGTTATATCGATTTTCTTTTTTTCCGTTTTGGCCCGATTTTTCCCTGTATTGCCCTGGATTTGCGCACGCTATCGGATTTGTGGCGTATCGCACCTTGCATTGCACGCGACAATTAAGGGGCGTGGCCATAAAAAACCTGACGATCGGAAAAAACGCTGCATTTATAAAAAAAAGGGTCGCTCTCTCCCCCGGCTTACCTTCACACGACGATGGCTCGGTGAAATTCAGCGTGGTTCCACAGCTCTTCACACAGCAGCGACACCTGGTGGAACTCGGGAAACCCTTAGTAATCGCCCGAACCCAGGATCCACCCAAGAACCGCCACTTGGATCGCAATGGAACTTAATAATCTCCCCCATGTTTTACATAGGGCGAAGAACTCTGGCAAAAATAAGGAACACGGTGTCCTGTCAATCACTAGTTGATGGAGGGAGTTTTCCTCAAAAATCCAGATGGGTCTGATGGTGCTTGAACACTAGTCCTATCACCCCCTTAGAAGAATATATATTCAGGGTAGTTCTGATTATGTTCCAGCCAGGAGGTTTTCTCCTCTGCCTAGGGTGGGGGTTCTTTTGTCTTCCTGGATGAACCACCACCAAGATAATCAACAAGGTATGAAGAATCTCCGGTGCAGGTCATCCCTCTACATTGGCAAAACTCTATTAATTTTATTTTGATTGTATTATTATTTATTTTAATTGATTCTTTATACTTTGTTTATGCCTCTTGTCAACGCATATCACCATGTTCACACGGCTTTAGTTTTGAAGGCATTTAGATTATGATCCACACCACCTTAGTCACAATACTGGACAGAGAATGAACAGATGTAAAGTAATGTATTTTTTTTTTTCTCACTCTCCGACTAATGATCTTACTAATAATCTTTATATCTAGATTTCTCTGTAACGTTTTCCTCAGGAGAGTATTGAAGACAAGACAATCATCTCCATGGAGACAGGACACAGGATATATATTTAGGGGCGGCACAGCGTAATAATATTGATTCTTCTGTTTATCATCTCACCAAATGTGTGAAACCGGAATTAATAAAAAGAAATAGATAAAATATGATAAATAATGAGGTGAGTCCTGGCTGCAATCACTTGGTGAAGCGGAATTAGATGCTTTTCATTTTAGGCATGGCTACAATGTAGGATCAAGCATGAATGGCCGTCACCCGTCCCTTCATCTGCTCTACTTCTCTCTTCTCCCCTGCACTTATGTTTTAACACAATGGGGCTGATTTACTAAGGTCCTGCGGTCGTGATTCTGTCGGGTTTTCCTGAATTTTTACGATTTCTCCGTTAAGCCCAATGGCCCCAGGATTTTGGAGCATGTGATCGGATTGTGGCGCATCAGGGCCGGCTTTCATGGCAGAATCGAGGGGGCTTGGCCATCGGACAACCCAAAGGATTTGGAAAAAACGCGAATATAAAAAAAACGCTTGTGTCGCAAGATCAGCACTTACATGCACCGGGAAGAGAAGGTGAACTCCGGCGGACCTCAGTGCAGCATGTGACATCTGCTGGATATCGGGCCCATGATCTTAGAATTCCGGCAGACCCAATCCCTTCGAACAATGCGCTCGATCGGACTGCGGGTTGTACTATCTGCCCCAATGTTGAAATAAATACTGAACTTTTACATTGGTGAGTCAGCTCTTTTCTTTCTTTTTTATTTGGCATATAAACTTCACAGATTTTTGAGCTGGAGCACTCCATTTCTCTATGATCTACACTAATAGCACTACATCATCTCTCATCATATATGATCTCTGAGGACACATACAGTGTGCCCCTCATATGTCTCTTCCACTTTGAAATACTTTAACATATCCAGGTTGATTTTAATTGTTTCTTGGTGATATTTTGCATTTCATTTTATTTTACAAATCTTTATGGTATGTTTTTGTGTTTATTTATGAAAAAAAGGAAAAATTGGAAAAATTCTCAATTTTCTATTTCAAAAAGTGTTATTTTTTCGACACAATCCTAACACACAAAAAACTTGATTACTAACATTTACCAATGCCTGCTTTATGCTGACATGTTTTTATGCATCCTCTCATTTTTGTAGAATGTTCTGGACAGTGGATTTTAGGTGCAATTTTTTACATTTTCATAAAAAGGCAAAATCAGACTTTCCTTTAGTACCAGGCTACACTACCAGCTGTAAGGTGTCTGATATAAAGTTTTATTGATAATCCTTGGTTCAATATTTTTTTGTATGATGCTGTTTTCCTAAGATCCGATATATTGTATTAAAATTATTGCTACTTTTCCTATTTGTACTTTCTCTATTTGCAGGTTAACAATGTGACTGAATTTTTGGAGTTTGTTCTTTTGGGTTTTCAGGGTCTCCAATACCTAAGGAGTCTACTCTTCTCTTTACTCTTTGTAATATTCTGTGGGACAATATGTGGGAACCTTCTGATCATCGTCCTGGTGTCCACCAGCAGGAGCCTCCACACTCCCACTTTACTTTCTTTCTCATCTCACAACTGTCCATCAGTGACATCTTACTGATCTCAGATATTGTCCCCAACCTCCTCTACATTATATTACATGATGGGGGAGTTATTACATTTATTGACTGCTTAACACAATGTTTTTTCTTCCTAACTACAGAAGGGTTTGAATGTTTCCTCCTCACAGCGATGTCCTACGACAGATATGTGGCCATCTGTAACCCCCTCCGGTACACCTCCATCATGACAAGTACACGTTGTGTGACCTTGGTCATCATATTATGGTTACTTGGAGCTTTCTTTGGACTTACTTACACATTACCATTATCTAGGCTCAAGTTCTGTAGACAAAATACCATTGACCATGTGTTCTGTGATGGTGTTCCATTATTAGAACTTACCTGTTCTGATACATTTATTATAAAACTACAAGTATATTTACTGAGTATTCCCTTTGTGATTATCCCCAGTATCATAATTATTATTTCTTATGTGAATATTGTCTGGGCCATCCTACGGATCCCATCTAATATCAGTAGACAGAAGGCCTTCTCCACCTGCAGCTCCCACCTCATTGTGGTCTCCATCTTCTTTTGGACTCTATTAGGTGTTTATGTTTTTTCAAAAAACGGACAAACACCAGATATTAATAAAACTCTCTCCCTGATATATACTGTCTTTACCCCATTGGTTAATCCCGTTATATACAGCTTTAGAAATAAAGACATGAAGAAAGCTGCACAGGAATTTATTCAGAAACATATATCCACCTTTACTTAAGCTTGAGGTTAACAAAAGGCTCCAATTTCTCATTAAAACCAATTGAAAAGATTATTCCATGCCCCCACCTCTATTTTTTTATAGGTGGTCATCATCTGCCATGTACTCTGCTAATTTAAGGTTTGACAACATTTTTTTCTAATCTATGAAGTCCACTTTACTCTCAATTCGATCTACAAGCCCCTCCCCTTCCCTCATATCTAATAACTTTGTAATACAACCAGTACTTTACCATTTGCATATAGGATTTACTACACTGTTATCTGTTGCTTTTTAACTAAGGGGTTGTTTGGATGAGCATCAAAAGCTTTTACAAAATCTGAGCTCAACATTTTTCATGAGCTGAACTCGAATATGTAAGATTTTTTCCAGTGAGAGGTATTTTTCTCTCAAATATTTTTTTTAAATAAGTCTGGTGTGTTGACTGCTCATTATGCCTTAATATAATACCCATGGATGCATGATGTCTGACCATTTTTCATTTTCTGACTATCTTTCTTTAGACCAGTGATTTTCAACCTTTTTTGAGCCGCGGCACACTTTTTATACTTAGAAAATCCTGGGGCACACCACCAACCAAAATAGCACAAAATTACACTAAAACAGTCATATTATACATATAGTTAATAATATAGATTCTAAATTTATTTTAAACCTGGGCCTGTTTCGATAAACACAAAAGGGATATCCTGGCAGGAATGGTGGAAAGACACACACGAAGCTCTTCCTCAACAGTTTTCAGTTTCTCCCTGTTTTTAGTATATGGTGCTGATTATAATGTGGCTCATATACTACAAAATAAAGGGGTACAATGAGAAGTACTATGGCCATGAGGCCAGAGTACAAGTGCCAGCTCGTATACTCAGCATATGAGCTGGTACTTGTAGTACTCCAGCGTCATGACTATAGTATTTCTCATTTTACATTTCTCATTGTTATATGCAGTAAACTGCTGGAGTACTATAAGTACCAGCTCATATGCTAAATATTCGGCCAACATGTCATATACTCAGGCAAAAGCTCATATAGTCAGCATTATTGGCGGGCATTACCTTGGTGGCGGACAAATGCAAGAGTCTCTCCACTCTCAGGATGATGCGCCGGCCTCGATGACGTCATTTTGTCGCGCGAGGTTCAAAGCTTGGGCATGTGTTATTGTACACGAGTCCTACATTGTAAGAGGCCGTGACTGTGCATCATTGCGCATTGCCGGGAAACAAAACAAAGGGGGCACCATAGTTTGGGGAACTTTTCCCATGGCACACCCGACCATGTGTCGCGGCACACTAGTGTGCCACGGCACACTGGTTGAAAATCACTGCTTTAGACTGTGGTATTTTAAGTAGACTCTTATTCAAAAATATTGATGGTCTCAAAAACCACCAGATATATTTCCTTCACATGGAGCTACACCAGCGCTACACTTAACATGATATAAGCTGGAGACTCAACTACTTATTTGTTTGAGAGAAGACAGGCACAGGTCATTAACTAATACATAGGGTCTCCATACTCCTATACATGGCTGGTAAGTCCATGTCTGTGTCCATGTCAGTTTACACTAACAGGTTGAGGAAATGTTGACTGTGGTTTACTCTCGCCTGGCAGTGTGAGCTATGTTAGTATTAGTAGCTAATGTGAGTATTTTCACCACACCCATCCCTCTGCAGCCAGGAAGAGTTAAGACCATGTGACTGTGAGTATCCACTCCAAATACCTGTGGCAGAGTTTCTCATTATTATAAATATCCTGAATGCTGGTCACTCTTTGCTGTTCAAATTCTTTTGCTACCTCATTTTCTGCTGTTCTGTAGATTTCTACCACAGGACTCTTTCTAGTTGATTCTTGTCTTTGTTTAATGACTATTCTTCAGTATTGACAATTCTGTTTCTTGTATGGTCTCTTGCTTATGACCTGGACTGTTTACTACCCTTTAATGTTTAATTGTTTATCTTATAAAGTGTCTGCACAGTAAAATAGGTAAGGATTGTCTTTGTGGTTGTCCAGTTTCAATAGAATATGCAGAGGCTATTGTCCCTTTTAGAATGGCTTAGTGACAAATTTTTTTGGGGGGGGCGGGGGGGTAGATGGTAGGTGAATTCATCTATAAGACAGCGGCTTTCTAGAAATCCAAAATTCCCAATATCACATTGCCGCAAGAAAAAGTTGAAAAATACATCTAAGTTTTAATGGCCAAATACCTCAATAAATTACTTGGGGATTAAATTGCCCAAAGACCCCTTAATCCCTTCACGACTAGGCCCCTTTTTGTTTTTGCATTTCAAAAATCTACAAAAATCTTTAACTTTTGTGTAACAAATTGTACTTTATAGTGATGGTATTTAATATTCCATGCTGTGCACTGGGAAGTGGGAAAAAAAATCCAAATGCAGTGAAATTGGTGAAAAAAAGCATTTACGCTGATTTCTTGTGGCTTGGATTTTACGGCTTTTACTGAGCGCCCCGAATTACTTGTCTAATTTATTTTTTGGGACAGTGCGATCAAGGGAAATCAAATCAAATTTTTTGTGGCTTTTGATGATGTTTTCAATACTTCTATTTTTAGGAATTTCAATCACTTTTTCTTGAATTTGTAATATTTTTCAAAATGCCAAAAAATGCCATTTTTGACTTTGGACGCTATTTTTAGTTATGGGTTTAAACGTCGTGAAAAACTGTTACTATTGTTTGATAGATCGGACTTCTTTGGAAAGAGGGTGATTAGAATTTTTAGGTTTTTTTAATAATACTTTTTTTCCTTTTTTTATTAATTTTTTGTACTATTTTTCAGAGCCCCTAGATCGGGGATAGAACCGGACAAAGGCTCCAGCCCGGAGACGAAACGAGTAGTGTTTTACATTTTAAAAAAATCATTTTATGGATAACCCATTCCGGTTCTATACTTGAGTGTGGCAGCGCCTTCCAGAACGGGCCGAAACCTCGTGGATTCCCAATACACCGCCAAGTCTGCCACCACTGACTGTACGGACCTGTGTCCGGCCGGCAGCAGCCCCTCTATTCATCCACCTATGACATGCTATATTTTTCACTGGACCAGGTGAGAATAATTTAATAACATATAACCACCTTAAAAAAAAATCGCACTAGAATCCTCTACGCTTTTTATCTCATTTCTCTTATTGGCTTCTGTTGGTGCATACCTGTGGATCTCCACGTCAAAGCACCCAACGCCACCCCCTTGTTTTTTCAGAGCCCCTAGAGTACTTTAACCCTAGGTTGTCTGATTGATCCTATCATTTACTGCCATACTAGATTATGGATGTTTATGGGGATTTTCCTTCTCATTCATTGTAATGAATATCTTAAAACCCGAAGAACAGAGGCTGTTATGGCAACCGATCGCTGACCCCCGATGACGTCACAGGGAGCAGAAATCATCACCAAAATGGTGGCGCCTGGGCCGGCGGAGATGGACAGGTTAACATTTACGATGGTCAGCAAACACTTACCGGCATAGGGAGCGTGGTCTTCGAACAATGCTGTGTTTTAGTATGACACGTACATGACAGCCGCCGCTCTTAGAATCGCTTCACTCTTCACTTCCATGTGCACTTTTTACACTGACATCAGATGATTCCGTAGATTACCACAGAACCTGTTCTGTTAAACGTGGATACATGTAGAAACCCCCCTAAAGAGTGGATAGGGTGTCGGCAGTAATTTTGCATTGACATCACTGATCATTTTGCCCTTCTTTTCACCCGTCAGTGTCCGCTTTCAATCGGTCAATAATCCATCAGTATTGCTAAAGCCAAAAACAAACAGGAATTGATCCAGAATATGATCCAGAGATGAGCAGAAAATGGGATACTTGCATGTCCTCTGTGTTCTGTATCCACTCCTGCTTTTGGCTATCAATCCTGAAGCTTTTCATCCTTCTGGCAGATGAAATTAAGGGGAAAACCAAACAGTGGCAACGTCATAGTGTGGTAGAGCATTATGGAAATCACATGGTGTTCCAGGGAGACATTGGTCAGTTGGCAGCAGCATGAGTAGGCTGAAGAGTAGCACAATGACAAATTATGGAAGTGGTGGAAACATGGTAGGCCACAAAGTGGCACAATGATAAGAGCGCAGAGGTGGCGGCAGCAGCGTCAGCAACAGGAGGCCACAGGTGGCAGCAACATGGTGGCAGCAACATGGAAAGCCACAGAGTGGCACAATGGTATAGTGTGGAGGTGGCATGAAAAGGAGCCCACAGGTGGCAGCAACACGGTGGCAGCAACATGGAAAGCCACAGAGTGGTCCAATGACAGAGTGTGCAGGTTGCGGTGGCAGCAGAAGCGGGAGCCCAAAGGTGGCAGAAACATGGTGGCAGCAACATAGAAAGCCACAGAGTGGCACAATGATATAGTGTGAAGGTGGCATCAACAAGAGCCCACAGGTGGCAGCAACATGGTGGCAACAACATGGAAAGCCACAGAGTGGTTCAATGACAGAGTGTGGAGTTTGGGCAGCAGCAGCAGCAACAGGAGGCCACAAAGTGGCACAATGATAAGAGTGTGGAGGTGGTGGCAGCAGCAGGAGCCCACAGGTGGCAGCAACATGGTGGCAGGAACATGGAAAGCCACAAAGTGGCACAATGATATAGAGTGAAGGTGGCATCAACAGGAGCCCACAGGTGGCAGCAGCAGCGTCAGCAGCAGCAACAGGAGGCCACATAGTGGCACAATGATAAGAGCGTGGAGGTGGCGGCAGCAGCAGGAGCCCATAGTTGGCAGCAACCTGGTGGCAGCAACATGGAGATCCACAGAGTGGTCCAATGACAGAGTGTAGAGGTAGTGGCAGTAGCATCAGCAGCAGCAATAGGAGGCCACAAAGTGGCAGAATGATAAGGGTGTGGAGTTGGCATCAACAGTAGCCCACAAATGGCAGAAACATGGTTGCAGCAACATGGAAAGCCACAGAGTGGTCAATGACAGAGTGTGGAGGTGGCAGCAGCAGCAGCATCAGCAGCAGCACCTGAGGCCACAAAGTGGCACAATGATAAGAGTGTGGAGGTGGCAGCAGGAGCCCACAGGTGTCAGCAACATGGTGGAAGCAACAGGGAAAGCCACAGGGTGGCACAATGATATAGTGTGGAGGTGGCATCAGCAGCAGCAGAAGCCCACAAAACCCACAGCAGAGGAGGCCACATTGTGGCACAACAATGAAGTTTGAATTGAATTTGAATTCGAAGTATTCAATGTAAATTTTAATTTGTAGATTGGAGATGCCACATCCATAATACATTACAGTTTTCCTGAAAATATCAGGATTTTGACAAAAAAGAACTCCAAAGGTGGCTCCAGCAGCAGAAGTATGAGGTCAGAGGTGCGGAGGTGGCGGCAACATGGTAGGCCATAGAGTGACACAATGATATAGTGTGGAGGTGGCATCAGTAGCAGCAGGAGCCCGCAGGGTGGCACATTTATAGAGTCTAGAGGTGGAGGCAGCAGGAGCCCATATAGCCAACAGCAGAGGAGGCCACATTGTGGCACAATGACGAAGTTTGAAATGCATTAGAAGTTGAAATTTTCCATTTTAATTTGTAGATTAGAGACGCAACATCCATAATACATTACAGTTTTCCTTAAAATATCAGGTATTTGACAAAAAAGAACTCCAAAGGTGGCTCCAGCAGCAGCAGCATGAGGTCAGAGGTGTGGAGGTGGCGGCAACATGGTAGGCCACAGAGTGGCACAATGATATAGTGTGGGGGTGGAATCAGTAGCAGCAGCAGGAGCCCGCAGGGTGGCACAATGATATAATGTGAAGGTGGCAATAGTAGCAGCAGCAGCAGGAGCCCGCAGAATGGCACAATGATATAGTGTGAAAGTGGCATCAGAAGCAGCAGCAGCAGGAGCCCGCAGGGTGGCACAGTGATATATCGTGAAGGTGGCATCAGTAGCAGCAGGAGCCAGCAGAGTGGCACAATGATATAGTGAGAAGGTGGCATCAGTAGCAGTAGCAGCAGCAGGAGCCTGCAGGGTGGCACAATGATATAGTGTGAAGGTGGAAATAGTAGCAGCAGCAGCAGGAGGAGCCCACAGAGTGGCACAATGATATTGTGTGTTGGTGGCATCAGCAGCAGCAGGAGCTGGCAGGGTGGCACAATGATATAGTGTGGAGGTGGCGTCAGCAGCAGCCGGAGCATGCAGGGTGGCACAGTGATATAGTGTGGAGGTGGCATCTGCAGCAGCAGGAGCCTGCAGATTGGCACCATGATATAGTTTGGAGATGGCGGACAATTCCAGTCCCTGGTAAAGATGGAAGGAGGCAGATGGTGCAACTGGCAGCAGGTGTGTGGCATCAGGCAGGTGGCAGCATTAGAATAGAGGATGAGGCAGGTAGTTATAACCCCGACTCATTTCTCAACGTTTGGAGGAGGCGTCATGGATTATCTAATCTGATGCATTAGGCATTGGTTAGTTGAAATCTTGGACGATCCAAGCCTGATTCATCTTGACAAAGGTCAGTTTTTCAACATTACATTACATTACATGGAAAAGCGGGTTCTCCTTGGGTAATGATGCCCCCCCCCCCCCGCACTGAACACCCGCTCTGATGCCACAATACTGGCCGGGCAGGAGAGCTTCTCTTCTGCAAACTCCGCAAGTTGCGGCCACGCATCAAGTTTGGCTGCCCAGTAGTCCATGGGATCCTCTACCTGAGGTGGTAAAGTGCTGTCCATGTAGGCCACCACCTGGTGGTGCAGGATCTGCTCCCCACAGCAGCTGTGGCAGTAGTACGCGAGTGATGACTGCCAGGAATCCCCCGGTCACACCTGACAGAGGATGGACAATGGCGCACATAGGCAGCGGCCAACTGTCACAACTGCACAGTATTTCTCTATAGTATGCCAGTTGTTTCTCCAGACTCATGTGGTAATGAGATGTAGCCTCCACTACTCCAGTGCCCTGACCAGACAGAATTTGCAGCATGAGTTCCAGGACATGAACCAGTGGAATGATGTTATTCATCCTGCAATCCTGGCGACTGACAAATAACGTGGCCTCTTCAAAGGGCCTGAGCAAACGGCAGGTGTCACGTCTGAGCTGCCAGTGGCTGACATCAAAGTTACACAGGGGAGTACTCCGGTCCGCCTGCATCATCAAAAAATCATTAATGGATTTTCTCTGTTCATACAGGCGGTCTAACATATGGAGGCTGGAATTCCGCTGTGCCCTGCACATGGTGGTGGAGAAGGAGGAGGAGGCGGCCCAGGAGCAGCAGTGGAGGAGAAAGCGCCATTTCTTGTGGAAGTTGTTCGTGTGGCTGGGAGGGAAGCACATTCACCCAGTGGGCCGTAAAGGACATATAGTGGCCCTGACCACAGTTACAGCTCCACACGTCCGCGCTGCCGTGCACCTTGGAAGATTATCAGTTTGCTCAAGGACTGGCCCACCTTCTGTTTTACATAATGGTGAAGGGATGGCAATTCCTTTTTGGAAAAAAAAAATTGCGGCTTGGAAGTCTCCACCTCGGTTCAGCACAAGCCATTAGTTCTCTGAAGGGTGCAGAGTCCACGACTTGGAAAGGGAGAAACTGCAGTACCAACAACTTCGACAAGAGCACGGTCAGCTTCTGCACCTTAGGATTATTGGACGCATAGAGTTGTCTCATTGCAATTGCCTTGCTCAACGACTGCTGGCACCATGCGTAGCGAGGAGCAGGAGCAACTGGACCGGGAGATGATGTCAAGGACAAACAGCTCCATTGGGCAGAGGTGCTGGAGCCTTGACTTGCTGAAACATCATGTGCGCCACTAGGTGCTGCTGCTGCTATTACTTCACCTGCAGGATGCACCACATCCGACACCCATTTCTCCCAGGCCATTGGATGGTGACGCTGCATGTGTTGGCACAGGGCCGTGGTGCCAAGGTTAGCTCCCTGGCCACGCTTCACTTTCTGCCCGCGGATACAATATATACCCACGCTCGACTCCTCTGGTGTCTTCACAAAAAATTGCCACACTGCCGAGGTGGGCCTTTTTAATGCCAACACTCTGCACTGAGCGACTACTACTGCAGCGGCCTTGCTGAGCCCCTGTACCTCTGCTTACTTGGACCTGCGAGTCGGGATTTGTACCCTGCGGATGTTTGGCTCCAGTTCTCACACTGCTGCCACCCTGCTGACTCACGGCCACAGTAGCAACTTGCTGCCTGCTCCGCAAGCTGACACTCTCTTCACCTGAGGATGATGAATCCCCTACTAGGCCCAGCTCCCAAGTGCGATCAGCGACATCATCGTCAATTTGCGTTTCCCAGTCACTGCTACTCTCCTCTTTGGTGTCAGTATGCACAGCCTGCCTACTGCAGGAAGCAGCGGAAGTCTGCCACACCCCTTCACTGCCAAGCAGCTGCTGACTGTCCTAAAACACTTTCTCCTCGCTGAATAGTGGCGCTGAGCCCAGAACACCTAGTAGCTCTCTGGCTGCGGGAAAGGAACAGGACAGAGGCTGGTTGAGGACAGGTGAGGGCCTCTGACCTGCTCCTGGGCCATGCCAACTAATTATTGTATCTGAGGAACCAATAATTGAGCTCGCTCAGTTTTGGGAGCTCGCTCAGTTTTGGGAGCTCGCTCAGTTTTGGCTTGTGATTTCAAGTGGCTAGTGAGTTTAAGTGGAGTTGAAAAAAGCGGAGTTTGAAAAAGAGAAGTCCACAGAACTGTAAGTAATCTACATATCTCTTGATTTATATACTTATCACTGTTTTATTACTAGGATATGGCTAGCAAGATTGGTGGTATGCTCCAGTGCACACTCTGTCGCATGTATACACTGCTGGAGCAAGAGTTCGAGGGTGAATGCCGCTGTGACAGATGTGCCCATATTTTTCTACTAGAAGCTCATGTTAGAGATCTGGAGGAAGATATTGCACGGCTGCGAGCAATTGACAATCTTGAGAGGAGTATGCTGCTCACTGAGCAAGCAATAAGCGGGGTAGAAGTGGAGGGTGGAGAGGAAAGCCAGCAGGGCCAGGTGGGTAGCTGGGTTACTGTAAATAGAGGGGGTAGGAAGGGGTCAAAGAAAAGGAAGGCCAACTCTGACTCTGAACATCCAAGCAAAATCGCTAAATTGTGCAATGATGTAAGGACGTCAGTGTCAGAAATGGCAGCCCTAGCGGATCCTGCTCTCCCTCACAGCCGGGGGAGCAGACCAGCTAGTAGTAAGGTGGATGGGAGTGCAGGTAAGCCAAGGCAGCTAGTGGTTGTAGGGGACTCTATAATCAGGAAGACAGATAGAATAATTTGTCGCCAAGACCGCCTCAACCGAATGGTTTGCTGTCTCCCTGGTGCCAGGGTTCGGCATGTGGTGGAAAGGGTGGATAAATTACTGGGAGGGGCTGGGGATGACCCAGCTGTCGTGGTCCATGTTGGTACCAATGACAGAATAGATGGTAGGTGGAGGAGCCTGAAGAATAATTTTAAAGAACTAGGTTCAAAGCTTAAGGAAAGGACCTCCAAGGTAGTATTCTCCGGAATCCTACCTGTGCCATGCGCTACACAGAGCAGACAGCGGGAGCTCAGGAAGTTAAATGCATGGCTCAGATCCTGGTGTAGAGCAGAGGTATTTGGGTTCCTAGAGCACTGGGCTGACTTTTCATTGGGGTACAAGCTGTTTTCCGCAGATAACTTGCGCCTAAGTGGAAGGGGGGCTGCTGTGCTGGGGGAGAAGATCCTAGCAGGGGTGGCGGAGTATTTAAACTAGGACCGGGGGAGGAGGAAAAGAAAGACACTGAAGGGGTAGACAGGTCAGAGAGGGGGAAGGTTATGTTGGTGGGTGGGGAGGTGGGCGGTGTATGTGGGACCAAGGCAGTGGATAAGGAGATCCACAAGTTACAGAACGGTGGTGAGGATATATGTGCCAGTAAAATTACTTTAAATCAGACAAATAACTGTGGAAAATTAAATTGTATGTTCACAAATGCCAGAAGTATCACAGGCAAAATGGGCGAGCTTGAGGCCCTGATATTAGAGGAACAGTTAGATGTTGTTGGTGTAGCAGAGACATGGCTCGATGCATCGCATGCTTGGGGTGTTAATATTCAAGGTTTTACACTCTTTCGGAAAGACAGGGCAAATAGGAGGGGAGGTGGTGTATGTCTGTATGTCAGAAGAGACTTAAAAGCGATTGTGAATGAGTCAGTGGTCTCAGAAGAGTGTGAAGAGGCTGAAACTTTGTGGGTTGAAATTCAAAGCCAAGAGAGCTTTGAGAAAATTATTTTTGGTGTAATATATAGACCCCCTAACATCTCTGAGGAAATAGAGGGTCACCTATATAAACAGATGGAGCGGGCTGCACAGGGGGGGACCGTTGTGATAATGGGAGACTTTAACTTTCCAAATATTCACTGGGGTCAGGGCTCTTCTTCATCTGTGAAGAGGAGACATTTTATCAACTTTCTGCAGGATAATTTTATGGTGCAGCTGGTAGAAGATCCCACAAGAGGTGACGCATTGTTGGACCTTGTGATTTCTAACAATGAGGAGATTATCCAAAATGTCAGTGTCCGGGAACCCCTTGGGAACAGCGATCATAATATAATTATGTTCCTCTTAAACTTTAAAAAACAGAAACAGGTGGGAAAATCGAAAACTTTGAATTTTAAGCGGGCTAATTTCCAGAAAATCAGGGCTGCAATACAGGATATAGACTGGGATCAGATTCTGTCAAATGAAGATACAAATGTTAAATTGGAGAAATTCAAATCTATCCTGGGTTTTATACTTCTAAATTTATTCCAATAGGTAACAAGTATAGACGGGCTAGATTACACCCTGCGTGGCTTACAGCTACAGTTAAAAGGGCAATTAAAGAGAAAAAGAGGGCATTTAAAAAATATAAATCTGATGGGTCACCAGAGGCTTTCAATACTTACAAAAAACTTACCAAAATCTGTAAAAAAGAAATCAAATCAGCCAAAATACAAAATGAAAGACAGGTGGCTAAAGATAGTAAAACAAATCCCAAGAAATTTTTTAGGTATATCAATGCAAAAAATATGGGTCAGAACAGGTTGGACCCCTTTATTCTGAAAATGGGGCATCGGTGACTGGAGACCAAGAGAAGGCGGAGTTACTTAATAGGTTTTTTAGCTCCGTTTATACGATATAAGAAAGAACTTCTGACGTGGGTGGTGCCAGTGCGGGTCATGGATCCTGTGATATACTAGACTGGCTGAATGTAGACATGATCCAATCTAAGCTCAATAAAATCTATTTGTACAAGGCTCCTGGACCAGATGAGTTACACCCCAGAGTTCTTAAAGAACTCAGTTCTGTTATTGCTGTACCGCTGTCTAAAATCTTCAGGGATTCCGTAATGTCTGGTGTGGTGCCAAGTGACTGGCGCAAGGCAAATGTGGTGCCAATATATAAAAAGGGCTCTAGAACTTCACCAGGCAATTACAGGCCTGTAAGCTTAACTTCCATTGTGGGGAAAATACTGGAAGGGCTAGTAAAAGACTATATACTGGAGTATGTGACATCAAATAGTATAATAAGTGACAGCCAGCATGGGTTTACTAAGAATAGAAGTTGTCAAACTAACCTCATCTGCTTCTATGAAGAGGTGAGCAGGTGCCTGGATAGAGGAGCAGCTGTGGATATTGTGTTCTTGGACTTTGCAAAAGCATTTGACACTGTCCCTCATAGACGCCTGATGGGTAACATTAGGGCTATTGGTTTGGCAGAAATCATTTGCAATTGGATTGCAAACTGGCTAAAGGATCGTATCCAGAGAGTTGTGGTCAATGATTCCTACTCGGAATGGTCACCAGTTATGAGTGGTGTACCCCAGGGTTCTGTGCTTGGCCCACTACTATTTAACATATTTATCAATGATCTAGAGGTAGGAATTAATAGCACTGTGTCTATTTTTGCAGATGACACCAAACTGTGTAGTGTAATACAGTCTATGGAGGATGTTCACAGACTGCAGGGTGACTTGGACAAACTGAATGTTTGGTCATCCACTTGGCAAATGAGGTTTAATGTGGATAAATGAAAGGTTATGCACCTGGGGGCCAATAATCCAAAGGCAAAATATGTACTTGGGGGAGTAAATCTGGGAGAGTCCCTTGTTGAGAAGGACCTGGGGGTACTAGTAGATCATAAATTGGATAACAGCATGCAATGTCAAGCAGCTGCCTCTAAAGCTAGTAGGATCTTGTCATGTATCAAAAGTGGTCTGGACTCTCGTGATAGGGATGTAATATTACCACTATACAAGGCACTGGTTCGGCCTCACCTGGAATATGCTGTCCAGTTCTGGGCACCGGTCCATAAAAAGGATGCCCTGGAGCTGGAGAGGGTTCAACGTAGAGCCACAAAAATGATAAGGGGTATGGAGGGTCTTAGTTATGAGGAAAGATTAAAACAACTAGATTTATTTAGTCTGGAAAAGAGACGACTACGAGGGGACATGATTAATTTATTTAAATATGTGAATGGTCCATACAAAAAATATGGTGGTAAGTTGTTTCAGATTAAATCAAATCAAAAGACGAGGGGGCACTGTCTCCGTTTAGAGAAATCAAGGTTTAATCGCCGGAGGCGACAGGGCTTTTTTACTATGAGAACGGTCAATCTGTGGAATAGCCTGCCTCAGGCGCTGGTCACAGCAGGGACAGCAGAGAGCTTCAAGAAGGGTCTAGATTAGAGATGAGTGAGCACTAAAATGTTCGGGTGCTCGTTATTCGATACAAGCTTTTCCCGATGCTCGGGTGCTCGTATCGAATAACGAACCCCATTAAAGTCAATGGGAGACCCGAGCATTTTTTTAGTAAAAGAGAACATTAAAAGAACAGTGCATAATAAAATATCCCAGATGTTTACTGATGTTTTACTTGTAAGAAAAAATTGAAATAACACTATTCTTCACTTTCCAGGTGTTCGCGCGTGTCTCACGCTAAGTTAGGAGATGTTCAGAACATCTGGAATGTGAAGAATATTGTTCTTTCAATGTGTTCTGCACTTAAATGGTCCTGTATTCACAGTTTTTAATGTTTTAATTCTATTCTTCACTTTGCAGATGTTAGCTCGTGTCTTCCGATAATGTCGGAGATGTGCGCGCACATCAGCAATGTGAAGAATAGTGTTCACGTCATGCTGGGTGGAGTGCAGAGTCTCCTGGCTTGTGATTGGCTCTGTTTCTGGCCGCCAAAAAGCAAAACGGCGGGAGCTGCCATTTTCTCGAGCGGGCGAAATACTCGTCCGAGCAACGAGCAGTTACGAGTACGCTAATGCTCGATCGAGCATCAAGCTCGGACGAGTATGTTCGCTCATCTCTAATAATAACACATTGTACTTCGTCAGTGGTAAATTTTGGTTGCTGTGTTTTGTGTTTACTTAAGAAATAACTTTTCAATTTGTTTTAAAAAATGTGTTATTTTAAACATTTTTGAATTATCTACTTTTGAAAGTTTTACCATCAAAATGAGTTACTTACTAACATTTCTCACATCTCAACTTTATGTTTTCATCTTTTTTTTTTATTTTTTTTTTTTTAAGTTTATTCTAATATGATGTAAAACAACTTACAAATCAAATAAAGATTTTATTGATTTTTGCAGAATCTTTAAATTGTACATTTTCAAAAATCCACCCCTCAAGCTACTAGAAACTGCTTTTAAAACAATATGGAGTTGAAATTTAGTATAATTTTTTCGGTAATACATTCATTTAACCCTACAATTTACATATTTAAAAATATAAAAATAGAACCCCCCCTTAAAATTTGTTATGAAATTCCTCCCATGTACAGAGACACCCGATATGTGGATGTTACTTGTTGTAGGGGGCACCGCGAGGGGCAGAAGGGAAGGAGCGTCCTGCTGCTGCCAGTTTTGACCTATAGAACTTAGTGGATTTTGGTTTCCTCATTGGCGCCTTTTGTAGGCTATAACATTTTGGTTTTTCCATGAGTGGGGGCAAGGTTGAGGCAGTTTTTTTTTGCGGGATGAAATGTATTTTCCAGTGTTATTATTTTGGTGCCGCTATTCCCTATTGTTGAAAATGTATTAACTTTTTGGGGGGCAAAGCTTTAATTCTGTACTGGATTTTTAACTTTTTTCTTTTGCTTTTTCCCATATAGCCTAATAATCACATTGGGGGTCATTTACTAAGGGCCCGATTCGCATTTTCCCGACGTATTACCCGAATATTTCCGATTTGCGCCGATTGTACCTGAATTGCCCTGGGTTTTTGGCGCACGCGATCGGAATTTGGCGCATCGGCGCCGGTATGCACGCGGCGGAAATCGGGGGGCGTGGCCGAACGAAAACCTGACGTATTCGGAAAAACCACCGCATTTAAAAAAAAAATTGTGTTGCGAAAATTTCACTCACCTTCATCCTGGATAGGCCGGTGTATTTCGAGGCATTCCAGCGGACTTCAGCGCAGCAGCGCCACCTGGTGGACGTCGGAGGAACTGCTTTGATGAATCCCGGCCGGACCCGAATCCAGTGCAGAGAACGCGCCGCTGGATCGTGAACGGACCGGGTAAGTAAATCTGCCCCATTGTTTTAATTGTATGGCTCAATATGATTACACGGATACCAGACTTAGATATTTTTTTTTTTAACATTTTACTAAAATTGCTAAATTAAACCTAATGGACACATTTACTAAGGGTCGTGCACCAGTTTTGTGTTGGATATTTCACATTCTTTTTAGTGCAAACTGATTGCACAGCTTTATTTCTCTGCTTTTTTCATGCAACACAAATTTCTGCACTGAAGAGGTCGATCCGGGGCTCAGTCGGACCATGCGCCAGACTTAACATGCAAAGTCCGGCAGAAATGTGTTGCATGGTCCAGGGGGCACCAGATTCATGAAGAACCTGCACCAGAAATCCTGAATCTGGGAATGTTCAGTATTGTTTGTTACCTCCACATACCTGTATGACCTACCTATATTGCATGGCTATTCTCCTGACGAGGCTCGGTAGTGTCTGCAGCCTCATCATTTCTGTATGACCTTCCAAAAATGTCTAGACATGCTCCTGATAAACACAAAACCTATCTAAGTAAAAAACAAAAAACAAAAAAACGCATGTGCGTCACGTTCTTGTGGGCTGTTTTTTACGACTTTGACTGTGCACTAAAAATAACACCTCAGCTTTATTCTTTGGTTCGGTACGATAGCGGTGATACCAATTTTATATAGGTTTTATTGTGTTTTAATACATTTTCAAAAATTAAACAAATGTGTACAAAAAAGAAAAAAAAATTGCCATTTTCTGACGCTAATAACTTTTTCATACTTTGTACGGAGCTGGGGGTGGTGTCATTTTTTGTGAAATCAGCCGACATTTTCATTACTGCCATTTTGAAGTCTTTGCGACATTTTGATCATTTTTAATTTCATTTTTTATGTGATGTAAAAAGGTGTAAAAGTCGCATTTCGGACATTTGGGCGCCATTTCCCGTCTCGTAGGTCACTGCCGGCCGTAACCGTTTTTATATTTTGATAGATCGGGCATTTTGGGACGCGGCGATACCTAATGTGTCTGTGAGTTTTACTGTTTATTATGTTTTATATCAGTTCTAGGGAAAGGGGGGTGATTAGAATTTTTAACATTTTCTTAATTTTTTATTTTTTAAACTTTTTCTTTTCTTTTTTTTTCCCCACTATTTCTTAGACCCTCTAGGGTACATTAACCCTAGATGGTCTGATCGTTTCTACCATATGCTGCAATACTACTGTATTGCAATATATGGCATTTTTGCAGCTCATTCATTACAATGAGCCACTGTTACGGCGCGTGGGCGCCGCCATCTTTATTGCGATCATCGCTCCCCCGAACGTCATCGGGGGGGGCGTCGATCAGTTGCCATGGTAGTCTCGGGTCTTCGTTTGACCCTAGGCTACCATGGCAACCGATCGCTGCCCTGCGATGCCCACGCCCCCCGATGCCCACGCGCCGCCGTCTTTTAAATGCCGCCGGCGACTTTGCCGGGGGCAATGAAAGGGTTAATAGCCGCGATCAGTGCAAGCACCAACCGCCGTAATTAGCAGTGGGGGTTTGCTGCAATATGCAACAACCCCCACCCTCGTATGAAGAGGACTCAGCCCGTGAGCTCTCTTCATACATTCCCTGTACCTCTGCGCCATAGAGCTACGGCGCAGAGCGTTGAGGGGTTAAAATAATCATAAAATGTGGAGAATTGACTGTTCGGAAGCTGGAGAATGAAATATGAGGAGCTACTGACTCGGTAAACCCATTTTTTTAGTTCATCTCCAATTAGAATAAATAATGGGAGGGGTAACATGGGTGACATCACTGCCTCTGACCATGTGACCAGCCTCATTTACATGATAAAAAATATGTGATTTTACAATGAATAATGTATGAAATGACTAGATAAAGGCTGGGATGGGATCCTTGTGAGTTGCTCCAACAGGTAGTAGTGACAGGACAAGTGACACAGACCTGATGACAGGTGTCCTTTAAAGGATCATGGGACTTGTAGTTTCCAGTGACGGCCATCTTGTTGACAATGCATACTTTAACCCCTTAGCGCTCTGCGCCGTAGATGTACTGCGCAGCTTCCCACTATTGGCGCTCAGCGCAGTACAGCTACTGCGCAGAGACGATGCCGATTCAGCGTTGCATAGCAGCCGAACCGGCATCGTTAGCCGCAGCATTTCAACGGTAATCTACCGCTGACATCCCCGGCTAACACCCGCGGTCGGAGTGGGCTCCGATCGCGGGCGTTTAACCCGTTAAATGCCGCGGTCAACGCAACCGCGGCATTTAACATGCCTTCCGGGGGTCTTTACCCCAGGATCGGCCCCGGGGGGGCTGATCGCTGCTATGGCACCTCTGGGGTCCGATCGGGACCCCAGAGAAGCCTGAAGGCAGTGCCTTTAAGATGGCGTCTGTAACGTCATCTTAAAGGCAAAGTGTCAGCCTATGCATCTGCATAGGCTGGCACTGCTAATACCCTGCAATACATCAGTATTGCAGAGTATTATGATGAACAAGCAATCAAATGATTGCATGTTCATATCCCATGGTGGATCAAGTAAAAAATGTAAAAAAAAATGTTGCTGGCTCTATACTGGGGGCAAAGGGCTTCTGGATATATACTGGGGACATGAGCTGGCAGGCTATAAACTAGGCTTATACTCAAATCAATGTTTTTTTTTCCAGTTTTTGTGTTAAAATTAAGTACCTATATGGTACTTTTTTTGTGTTGTGATCCTTGGAATATTAAAAAAAAAAAAAAAATTGGGTGGACACATGTGACATTGTGATGAGAAGAATAACATTTTTGGTTCTAAATAAATTTTATACCTCATTCTACACTTCAGGTGCATTTTAAAAGCTTTCCTCAGGCTAATTTCTTCTTTCTCAAACTTATCTGACTTGCATCTCATGAATAAATCTTTTGGGAAACACCTGGATTGTAGTCACCTCCTTTATAGTTCAGATGCCTGGATGTCGTATAGGAGGAAAAAGTAGATGAAAAACCTTTGATAAATTACAGCATGTTCATTTTTTAATAAATCTCACAAACACAACGTTCAGAGAAAAATTGATGATCAGTCTAGGAAATAGCATGACTCCAATAACTACAATTTTTTTTTTTACATTTTTCAACATAGTCCCCTTTTAGAAAGATACACTTCTCCCAATGTTCCTGCCAAAAATAGGGTTTTTCAACCTGTCCAAAATACGTCTCTGTCTTGGCGATTTCTCGTTTGAGTTAATTTTTTTCCTGCAAGCCTTTTCTTCATGTTAGGGAACAAGAAAAAGTAGCAGGAGACAGTTCGGGTGAATACGGGGGGTGAGGCAGCAATTCATGCAGTCCATCCATGCAGATAACACCGTTCGCATCCCAAAAAATTGCCACCATGACCATCTTCACCTTCTTTAGAGCAGATTCACCGGGAGCAATCCATTGTTTTGATTGTTGCTTAGTTTCTGGTGTGTAATGATGAATCCAGGTTTCATCAACGGTGACAACTCAATGTAAAAGCTCCTTCGTATCTTGCTTAAATTTCTCCGAACTCTGCTTCGAAGTCAACAGCCAAAACCGCTTGTTTTCCGTCGTGAGCAATCACGGCGCCCATCAAACCGACAATTTTTTAATCGCCAACTTATCATGTAAAATATTCGTTGTCGTTCCAGTCAACACACCTACGGCTCTGCTACTTTGCGCACTTTTAATCGTTGATCATCGAGTATCATGTCGTGGAATTTTCGAATGATTTCCTTAGTAACCACGTCAGCTGGGCGTCCTGGTGGCTCCTCATCAAAAACGGATGCTCGCCCATGTTTATTTAAATTCATTGAACCAGTATCTACCTGTGGTCATAGATGGCGAAGTGTCCCCATAAACAGCATCCAACTGCTTTTATCTCTTAATTTTTTCCCATCGAAAAAATAAAAAACGAATTACCGAAAAACAGGAAAAAAAACGTCTTACTCAAATGGCTGCCAAATCCAAACTAACCAATCAATAAGTCTGCAATTTGTTTTGCCGTCGTTTGATAGATGGCAGCACACAATGATAACACCAACTTCCCTCAGGAACCCCAACTGTCGTCAAACACGGGGACTTATCAAACCGCCCTTGTATATAGTATAAGAGCATATAACAAAACTATTTTATTCTATGAAAATTTACTCTATATTATATTATTCTATATATAGTAAATATAAACTAAGAATGTAACGTTCTATGAATGTTGTATTTGTGATCTTTAGGTTATGTTTTATTTTAGCAATGATTGTGCCAGAGAGAATCCAATTTTATTATCTCAGGAATAATGAGATAATTACTAAAAATCTTATTTCTAGATTCCCCTCTAGACTTGACCTCAGGAGAATATTTAAGACAGACACAAAGCTTCTCCATAGAGGACACTGCCCGGGATATATACAGGGAGTCGCTGTATAATGTGGGAGAAAATGTTGATGCGTCTGATCTTCATCCCAATTTGTTTCTTAAAATTTAGGCCAAGAAGATGGAGAAAATCTGGGTGAGTCCGGGCTTCAATCACTTAGGAGGAGGATGAGATTCTTCTCATCTTAGATATTGAGATTTGTATTCTGACTGTTAGTGAGTTCAATGATTTTTTTTTTTTAATTCAGTGTCATAATATAGAATTTGTGCTCCATCTGATATTAATATTATTTTTTTTTTCTAAGTTTTGATTCAAAGTATTTGATCAGTAAAGTCTCAAAAGTATCTGCAAGAGACTTCAATACTGATGAGTTCTGTTGACTGTACAATGTCTCCACCTTCACCTCTTATTCATCCTCATTGAGTCATTTACATTTATCATTTTGTTTATCATTTCTATTCAAGATTTTAGTCATTTGTCATATTTCAGAATACCTTGAATAGACAACGATTTTTTTGTTTGTTGTCAGGTAATAACCCTATTCCTGGAACTATGATTTATTTTCCTTCCTCAGTGTCACTGGGTTTTCTTAAGTTCCTGAGATTCCTTTAGAATTGACGGATGCACCTTTTCTTATTTGGTATATTCTACTGCAGGTTCACCTGTGACTGACCTCACAGCGTTCTTTCTTGTTGTGTTTCAAGGAAGCCAATAGTCTAAGGAGTTCTACTCTCTCTTTACTCTTTGTCACATTCTGTGGGACAATATGTGGGAACCTCCTGATCATCTTCTTGGTGTCCACCAGTAGATCCTCCACACTCCCATGTACTTCTTCATCTCACAACTGTCCATAGTGACTCCTACAACCTTAGATATTGTTCCCACCTCCTCTACATTATATTTAATGTGGGGTTTATACCATTGAGACTTATGATTCAGTGTTATTCCTCTTGCCTTACTGTAGACATCCAGCTCACATGTTCTCTCCTGCCGCACACGCGCTGTCCTATGACAAGGTTTGCCACTTTAACCCCCTCCCATACAAGTCCATCATGACAAGTACACGGTTGACGCTTGGTCATCATATTTGGGTACCTCTGGGAGCTTTATTGTTTTGACTTACTGCACCATTATCAGGCTGAAGTTCTGTGGGCGAATATCATGGACCATGTGTTGGTGTGATATTCTCGTTATAGAACTTTCTTGTTCTGACACCATTTCCTATTAAACTACAAATACTATTTGTTCTGATTTTCCTATAGTGATTTATCCCTGTATAATAATTGTTATTTCCTATGAAAAATTGTCCAGGCCATCCTACGGATTCCCTCTAATATCAGTAGACAGAAGCCTTCTCCCCTGCATCTCCCACCTCTTGTGGTCCTCCATTTTTACTGGAGACAATTTTTAGTGTTTTATTGTTTCAAAATAAAAACTTACCAGATACTGAATAAATTTTACAAAATATAAACACACGTTGGTACCGGTAGGTTCATATTTTTAATGAGCGGATAACGAAAACGATCAAAGGAAAATCAAATTAATCTCCATGGAGGTCTGGCACGGTAGGGGGGGGCCTCCAAGGACGGCTGACCTCCCGACAACACCTGGGAATGTTCAGTATTGGTTGTTACCTCCACATACCGGTAGACCTATATTGCAATGGCTATTCTCATATTTCCTGATCCTGACGAGCTCGGTAGTGTATGCAGCCTATCATTTCTGTAGACCTTCCAGAAAGAATGGTCTAAGACATGCTCCTGATAAACACAAACCTATCTAGAAAAAAAAAAACATTCAACCAAAAAATGCAAAATACAATCTACTCTTTATTAATTATCTAATCCATAACTCCACAATTTAAAAAACAAAAGAACAAGCTGTCACATAAAAGGGAGCGAGGACACTAAACAAAATCATACGATATTGCAGGGTATATATGGGATGGGTGCTACCCTCCTAGTAGAGTATGCCGCAGAGAGATATACTTGGATCCCCAAAAGGAGAAGTAATCCTAAGATGACCTAGAATCCGTATCCAATGTTTTTTTTAAGAGTGCATAGTGCCTGTACATCCAAAGGGGCAGATCTTGCTCTGGAACACTGAATTCATTGTAGCCTATCATGAAAAGCAGTGAACATCCAATTGCACGTACCCTTGTGACTGGTTCACGCTGCCCGTCTGACACAGAAGGTCGCGGGGCTCGGACCCCGACTCACGTTTTTGGCGCTAGCCTTACGTCCTGGGGTAATGTTGTAACTGAGACCCTGTGGTTTTTAAATGAGCAGTGACCTGATTGAAAGAGGGAACACGCCTCTGTACCTGTCAGGTAGTTGATATCAGTTCCGGCAACGTTACTGAGGCGCACGCCATCCAGGAGGGACACCCCCCTCCCCCAACCCGCATCCCGCCCAAACACATGCCCCTACGTGATGGTGGCGTCACGGCGGGGCACGTGATGCGTGCATGGATCAGGTGATCGGGGAAGCGTGTCACCTACCGAGCGCGTGCGCTGCTGATCGGAGCCTAATACATGTAAGAAGCATCACTGAGAACATTATGGTGGGAGCGTGTCTATGGGAAACCTAATAATTTTAGTGTAAAATAGGAAGGAAACGAGGAAAACTGAAGCAAAAAAAATCTTAAAACGTGCTACCATATATGAAAGAGAAATACCTTGAAGTTCGATCCAAAAACAGCACAAGTCTCCTAACTTAATAGGTATACAATGACATTTTTTCAAGTGCATAACAGTGAATCTTGTGCTAAGATTGATCATAATTAGGGGTAATTGAGTGACATTAAAGCTACAGGTCTGTTTGAAGGCTCCGACAGGTGATTACCAATCCAATGAATTACTACTAAAAGCGCACATAACAAATTAAAAACATGCAAAAAATACGGCAAAAACACAAACATTAAATAAAAGTTAACGTGAAGTTATGTTACAAATTTGGCATCCGTCCTACATAGCCTAAGAGGTTATGGTAATTATTTTAATTATAACTTCTATGCCCAAAATCTCCAAGGTGATAGGTATATATAACTGTATCTCTGTTAACAATCGGATGTTATAGATATAAATATATCTCTGTTAGACAATGCAGGTACTAGAAGAAAACATGGTGTGTACCCAAGTGATAATCCTGTGAAGGGGGCCATGTTGCCAGGGAAATTTAAACAGCTGGTAACGAGTGTCTTTCTATTTACCATTAGTAGTACAATCTCGTCCATGGGGCGGGGGGGTCCCGTCCCACATGAAAAAAAAATGAAAAGATAGAGGGGGGTGGGGAGTGCGGGGGGAAGGGGAAGGGAAAAAACTGGAGAGAACAAAAAAGGCGGCGGCACTGGCTGATTGAGTTCCCCTTCTGCCTTGCAACACTGGGTCCGGGGTTTCGAATCCCACCCAGGTCCACATCTTGCAAAGAGTTTGTATGTTCTCTCCGTGTTTGCGTGGGTTTTTCCTCCCGGGTACTCCGGTTTCCTCTCCCACATTCAAAAAACATACTGTTAGGAGTTTAGATTGTGGAAGCCCCATGGGGACAGGGACCAATTTGACATGCTTTGTGCAGCGCGTGCCTATCGTTGCCTATCTAAAAATAAAGAGTTATTATTATTACTTAAGAATGGAAGGATGTGAAAAAGGGGGGAATAAGGGTCAACGTGTAATTGATAATAAAGCTGGTATCTCACCCAACCTGAAAAAGCATAGAGTGCTTTTTTTGATCAGCTGGGAGACAGACAAGGCAGTCAATAGCCATCAATATCTAATATCATGATGGATCTATAGTTCTATAATAATTGTATGGCAACAGAACGGCACCAGGTCCGACTGTCACCTGCAGGGACGATACCTCATCCAGTACCTAAGTTGTAGGAGAATCACAGCACCTGGAGGGTGGATGGGTCCTAGCAAAGAAATGCCTCCCCATAGCAATTAATAATATTTTAATATTGTACCTGTAATTAACACATATTCCAAACATATGTCACAAACAACAAAAGTAAAAGTAATCAGGTACCCACCATACCCGCCATGACAGCCCTACCCGTACACACTGTCCGACACCCCCAACGAATCCACGTTTTCGGCACCCTGCTTCGTCCGGGGGGTGTGTGGCCTGTGGAACACTCAACCTGAATCCTAAAGTGGACAGGTTCACTACCTACCGCATTTAGTGGTGGCTGCATGTGCGGACACCACACGGAATCCGTGCTCCAAAAGTCCCTAATTGACACCCACCGAAGCGAAACTGACCAAATGACTACAGACATGCGCACAGCACCTTGCGGTAGCCATTTTTTTTAGAGCCGCCTTCAATTGTAACAGAGTGGCCATCTTAGATGGGACAAAATCCACATTTGACACATCTAGATACATAAATGGTACCACCGATGGAGAATATATACTAAGGATATAGTTGTAATTTCAGATACATGATTACATTTCTCTTTTGTTTTAACCCCTTAAGGGACGCATGTTTTATTTCGCCTCATTCTCGCTCGCCACACTCAAAAAAAATCCATAACTTTTTTCATTTTTTTTTCCGTGCACGATCTGTGTGAGGGCTTATTTGTGCGTAATAAATTTTTACTTTCCCATAATGTTATTTATTTTACATAACCGTGTACTGCGAATCTGAAAAAAAAAAATTCAAATGTGGAAAAAATTGGAAAAAAAACCGCATGTGCGTCACGTTCTTGTGGGGTCAGTTTTTTATTTACGCACTTTGACTGCTGCCCTAAAAATAAACACCTCACTTATTCTTCGTTGGTTCGATGCGATCCGCGGTGATACCAATTTTAAATATCGGGTTTTATTGGGGTATTTAAAATACATTTTCAAAATTAAAAGATTAAACGAATTGTACAAAAAAGAACACATTTTTTTTGCCATTTTCTGACGCTAATAAAACTTTATCATACTTTGTACGGAGCTGGGGTGGTGTCATTTTTTGTGTAATTAAATCACCGACATTTCATTGCTAACACCATTTTGAGGTCGGTGCGACATTTTGATGCATTTTTAATTCCATAATTATTTATGTACTAAATGTAAAAAGGTGTAAAAGTCGCATCAATGAATTCGGACATTTTGGGCACCATTTTTCCCCGGCTTTTAGTTCCACCACCAGCCGCCCGTAAAACCGTTTTTAATATTTTGAAGATCGTGGCATTGTGGGGACCCAGCGATACTATGAGTCCTGTGATTTTTATTTTTACTGTTTATTACTATTATGTTTATAAACTATCAGTTCTAGGAAATGGGGGTGATTTTATTTTAAACATTTTCCCTTATGTTTTTTTTTTTTTTTATTTAACTTTTTCCTTTTCTTTTTTTTTTTTTCTTTTTCCCCCCTATTTCTTAGATTAGACCCTCTCGGGTACATTAACCCTAGATGTCTGATCGTTTCTACATATGCCTGCAATCTACTGTATTGCATATATTGCATTTTTTGCAGCTCATTCCATTACAATGAGCCACTGTATGGCGCTGGGCGCCGCCCATCTTATATTCGATCATCGCTTACCCCCTGACCGTCTCGAAGCAGGGGGCGGGGGGTGGATCGATTGCCATTGTAGCCTCGCGGGTCTTCGTTTGACCCTAGGCTACGGCAACCGATCGCTGTGCCTGCCGCGAATGCCCACCTCCCCCCCCCCCCTCCCCCGGCCCCCCCCCCCCCCCCCGCCCCCACCTGCCCGAAGCTCAGCTCGCCTCTTTTAAATGCCGCGTTGACTTGCCGGGGCAATGAAAGGTTTAATGCCGGGATCATGCAATCACCACCGCCGTAATTAGCTGTGGGGGTTTGCTGGCAAATATGCACACAACCCACCCTCGTATTAAGAGGGTCAGCCGGTCCCATCTTCATACATCCCTGTAACCTCTGCCGCCATGAGCGACGGCGCAGAGTCGTTGAGGGTGTTAAAAAAAAAATAATCTAAAATGTGGAGATAGTGCCTGTTCGGAAAGCTGAGAATAAATATGGAGGAGCTACTGACTCGTTAAACAGGCCCATTTGTTTTAGTTCGATACTATCCAATTAGAATAATAATAATAATTATATATATCTTATAATAATCTAGCGCACACAGACTTACGCAGCGCTGCACACAGAGGGTCAAATTGGTCCTTAGAACTTAGATATTTCCACACTCTCTATGTGTCTCTAAAGGCCCCACGTGTTAGTAATGATTGTGTGACATTTTAGCTTTATTAAGTGATATTACTGAACATTTGTGGAAAAATCATATCTTTAGTTAGAACTATTGTGTCACGAGTGCTCCTGCGACCCTGTCCACAAACCTAATTCTCCTGAGGTGTCGCGTTGACTCAACCTTCTCTAAATCAAAGACGGAGGGAGCGGAGCTCCACTACACCCTCGGCCCTATTACGCTATAATAGTCAGAACATGGCACACCACCGAACTTGATTTTTAAATGATTTTTTATTCCCGATGCTTATATCACATAAAAGCCTTCACGTGTATAAATGAAATACAATTAATTATTCACAGATATAATTTTGAAACACAGTTTCGGTCATCTCGCCTTTGTCAAGAAAGATCTGACTCAGAAGAGGCATGTCCATGTGGAGTGGAGGTATGCCACTTCTTTTAACTTTAAAAACTCCCACAAATCCAAATCTCCTCAAATATTTCCCTGAGCTTATGCACGGAGGAACTGGGGTGGTACTGTAATTTGTTTTTAAATTGCCCACGTAACAGAACGCTGGTCTTACCCAGGATGGCCATGCGGTAGCATCAATGTATAGGAAAGTACTTGTCGGGGGAATCGGAAGGTAACACAGTTTCTTTTCCCTTACACCTCAAGAGGGGCTCCAGGTGATGATATATACTAGGGCAGGGAGAAGCGGCTTATACTCAGGGCAGGGGCTGCCGGCTGTATAACTTGGAGGCATGCTTTTATGCTATATTACCACAGGAGCCAGGTGGCTGCCGGCTAGATCTGGAGGGAAAGGGGCTGCAACTATAACCTGGAAGGCAAGGGGCTCCACTTTATACTAGGGAAATGGAAGCTTCAGGCTATATAACTGGGTGGCAGGGCTTCCAGACTAATATACTGGGTGGGCAGAGAAGGCAGAAGCTATACCTGGGGGCATGGAAAACGGTAATATACTGGGAGGCAGGGCTGCAGGCTACCACTGGGAGACAAGGGCTGCCTGTAATACGGATGCAGGGGTGCACTTATCTGGGTGTCAGGGCTTGCTGCTAACTGGGGGCGGGCTCTGCCATACTGGGGCTGGGAAGGGCTTCTGGATTTACTTAGGGACTGAGCTGGCAGGCTATAAACTAGGCTTATACTCAATCAATGTTGTTTTTTGTTTCCAGTTTTTGTGTTAAAATAGTACCTCTGACTGTATACTGGGTTGTGATCCGTGGAATATAAAACAAAAAAAAACAATTAAATTGGGTAACCCATGTGACATTGTATGAATAAACATTTTGTTGGTTCCTAATAAATTTTCTACCCCCTCATTCTAACACTTCAGGCATTTTAAATAAGCTTTCCTCAGGCTATTTCTCTCGCCTCAGACTTATCTGACTTGCATCTCATGATAAATCTTTGGTGGGGAGCACCTCCTGTTATAGTTCAGATGCCTGGATTGCCGTATAGGAGAAAAAGATGAAATTGGTTCTTTCTGGAACACCTTTGATAAATACATGGTAGCATGGCTTATTTTTAATAAATGTCACAAACACAACGTTCAGAGAAAAATTGATGATCATTCTAGGAAATAACATGACTCCAATAACTACAAAAATTTCTTTTTTAATTTTTCAACATAGTCCCCCTTTTAGAAAGATACACTTCTCCCAATGTTCCTGCCATTTTTTAATAACCCCTCCCCAAAAAATAGGGTTTGTCAACCTCGTCCAAAATACGTCTCCTGTCTTGGCGTTTCTCTTTGAATAAGTTTTTTTCCGCAAACCATTTCTTTCATGTTAGGGAACAAGAAAAAGTGCAGGAGACAGTTTCGGTGAATACGGGGGGTGAGGCAGCAATTCATGCATTTTGGTCACGGCGACAACTCCGCATATATGTTATGGTCGCTTATGTGGTGAACGCACCTTCTTTTTCGGCCAATGCAGTCGAGCTCACCTACGATTTTTTCGTGTGAAGCGTACCAATAACTCACTGATCTGTATGGTTTCCCCACTGTTCGATCTTTCCTTTTTCGCTCTGCATCCAAAAAAAATATCCGCCTGAACGTCTCCGCCTTCTTATTACAGCAGATTCATGGGATACCATTTCATTGTTCTGGATGTTGCTTTTAGTTTTCTGGGTGTGTAATGATGAATCCAAGTTTCAATCAATGGGACAAAACCTCGCATGCCAAAACTCCTTCAGATCTGTCTAATACCGCCTTAGCGTCCGCGCCGTAGCTGTACTAGCGCAGCTTCCACTATTGGCGCTCAGCGCTAGTCAGCTACTGCGCAGAGACGATGCCGTTCAGCGCTGCACCAAGCAGCCAAAAGCATCGTTAGCCGCGGGATTTCAAGCGTAATCTAGCGTTGACAATCCCCGGCTACGCACCCCGCGGTCGGAGTGGCTCTGATCGCGGGCGTTCTAACCCATTCAATGCCGCGGGTCAAAACCGCGCCACGGCATTTAACATGCCTGTCCTTCGGGTCTTTACCCACGACTCGCCTCCCTCAGTCCCCCCCATCCCACCACCCCGAGCCCTCCATTCTTTTTTCGGGGCGATCTGATGGCTGTCACTGCTATACCCTGCCAATACATCACATATGCGCAGAGTGGTATTATCATGAACAAGCAACATATGATCTGCTTGTTCATATCCCTGGTGGATAGTGAAAAAATTACAAAAATGTTTTTCTAATCAAAATAACTTTATAAATCACACTAAAAAAAGGCCCTAATCCCCAAACATTAAAAGGACATATACGATCAAAAAGTCAAATCTAACACAAACCCCACATACTATAGTATCACCCACGTTCATATAACAATCCATAGAAATAAAACTAAATAACTAATTGACCCATATTATGACTGCCGTAAAAAAACACACGTTAAAGCCCGCCCAAATTAATGATGATTTTTAGGGGGTCCTATTATATCCACTAAAATGCAGTAAAAAGTGATAACAAAACATATGTACTCCAGAATAATACTGGGTTTGCAAAGTACACATGTCTCCCGCAAAACAGCCTCAACCACTCTGTAGCCAAAACGTAACAATGTTACTGCCCTTGGAATACGGCGATGCAAAATGAAAGATTTTTTCCCCACATTAGGGTTTTATTTGGCAAATTTAAGTTAAAACATAAGAAAAAATAAGTCTGTCTTGGTATCGCCTCCCGTAAATCTGATCGACCCATAGAATAAAGATAACCAGGATCATTAGGCTATATCACGAGTTGAACACGAAAAAAAAAAAAGTAAAAATCCATGTCGAATTGATGCTTTTCTACTCATCGACTCAACAAAAAGTTCCCTAAATTTTCAACAATAGGGATACCAACCCAAATGGTAACACTGGAAAAAAGCATCTCCACCTTCGCAAAAAACCAAAATACCATCACAGGCCTGCCCAATACGACAAAGCTGAAAATTTTATAGCCTTCAAAAGGGGCCAATGACGAGAAACTAAAAACCTGCAAGCTGCAGTGGTCGCCATTCCTTTTTCTGCGCCTACCATATCCTGCCCCATAACAAGTATATCCACTTACGCTGTACTCCAAGGAGAAATTGTAGGAACAATTTTATGGTGGGTTTTCTCTTTTTATCTTTTGGAATACTTGTAAATTTTAGGGCTAAAATGAGACCGTATAACGACAACTTTTTCCATATCTAAATTTCACACCGCCATTTTTGATTAACTTGCTATGAAGATCTCACAGGGGTTAACAATCCTTATTGTAAATGCTGTTTCTGATAGTTTGTGGGTGCCATTGAAAAATGGGTTGGTTAAATGGGGTTGTTGTGAGTGCTAAAATATGTATAATTTCAATTTTCAAACAGTTTTATATCCACCAACTCAAATAGTCAATTCTGAAAATACGGAAATCGCTATTGATTTGTAGAGCCGCGTGACGATCAAAATAAATTAATCCAAACACTTTCAAAATTATGAAAATGAAGTAGACAAATTGGGAAATGCTTTCGGTCAAGTTATTAGGTGGTTAACTCGATCGCCTGAAACGCGGTGATTTTGAATTTCGGAAAATGGCAAAATTTTCTAAAATTCATCATTTTTTTGTTTCCTTTTTTGTAATAAACACAAACTTATCAGCCAAATTTAACCACTAAAATGAAGTACAACATTTGGGGAAAAACATCTCAGAATCCGCTTTGATAAAGTAAAAGTGTTAATAAAGTTAACCATATAAACGAGACGCGGTCAAATCCAAAAAATGGGACTGAGTCCTTAGCTGTAAAATGGCTGCGTCTTAATGGGGTTTAAGTTGCTCCAAACTCTGCTTGAGTTTTAATCAGCCGTAACCCGCTTGTTGTCCACTGTGAGCAATCACGGCGCCCATCCGGGCCGACAATTTTTTTTCATTTCGCCAACCTATTCGTCTAAAATATAATTGCCGTTCCACTCAACACACCTACGGCCCTTTGCTACTTTTGCTCACTTAAATAAAATCGTTGATCAGCGCGTATCATGTCGTGGAATTTTTGAATGATTTCCTTAGTACGCCACATCAGCTGGGGCGTCCTGGTCGCTCCTCATCAAAACGGATGCTCGCCCACGTTTATTTAAATTTATTGACCAGTATCTACCTGTGGTCATAGATGGCAAATGTCCCCATAAACAGCATCCAACTGCTTTTATCTCTTAATTTTTTCCCATCGAAAACAAAAACGAATTACCGAAAAACAGGAAAACAACGTCTTACTCAATGGCTGGCCAAATCCAACTAACCAATCAATCATCCTGCAATTTGTTTTTGCTGTCGTTTGATAGATGGAACACATGAGGATAACACAAACTTCCCTCCGGAAACTCCGAACGCCCTCTGTCGTCAAACACTGGACTTATTGAACCGCCCTTGTATATAGTATAAGAGCAAATAACAAAACTATTTTATTCTATGAAAATTTACTCTATATATATTATTCTATATATAGTAAATATAAAAACTAAGAATGTAACGTTCTATGAATGTTTGTATTTGTGATCTTTATGTTATGTTTTTATTTAATAATGATTGTGCCAGAGAGAATCCATTTTAATTATCTCAGGAATAATGAGATAATTACTAAAAATCTAAATCTTATTCTAGGATTCCTCGCTCTAACTTGCCTCAGGAGAATTTTGAAGACAAAGACGAAGATTCTCCGTAGAGGACACTTGCCCGTGGATATATACCGGAGAAATGGATAAGACAAAGCTTCTCCATAGAGGACACTGCCCGGGATATATACAGGGAGTCGCTGTATAATGTGGGAGAAAATGTTGATGCCTCTGATCTTCGTCTCGATTTGTTTCTTTAAATTTAGGACAAGAAGATGGAGAAATCTGAGGTGAGTCCGGGCTTCAATCACTTAGGAGGAGGAATGAGATTCTTAGCATCTTAGATATTGAGATAATTGTATTCTGACTGTAACTGGGAAGTTCAATGATTATTTTTTTAACTTCAGTATCATAATATAGATTTGTCCTCATCTGATATTAACTTTTTTTTATTTACTAAGTTTTGATTCAAAGTATTATCGATCAGTAAAAGTCTCAACTGTATCTGGAAAGAGACTACAAGACTATGATGAGTCTGTTGACTGCACAATGTCTCCACCATCACCTCTTATTCATCCTCATTGAGTCATTTACATTTATCTTTTTGTTTAATCATTTCTATTCAAGATTTTAGTCATTTGTTATATTTCAGACAACTTGAATAGGGACAAGATTTTTTGTTTTTGTTTGATTCAGGAACATGTAACATCCCTAAATATCATGGAAACTATGATTTCTTCTCCTTTCTAGTTCATGGTTTTATTAAGTTCCTGAGATCCTTTATATTATATTGAAACAAATGCACCTTTTCTTATTTGTATATTCTAACTGCAGGTTCACAATGTGACTGACCTCACAGCGTTCTTTCTTGTGGGTTTTCAAGGAAGCCAATATCTAAGGATTCTACTCTTCTCTTTACTCTTTGTCACATTCTGTGGGACAATATGTGGGAACCTCCTGATCATCTTCTTGGTGTCCACCAGTAAGATCCTCCACACTCCCATGTACTTCTTCATCTCACAACTGTCCATCAGTGACATTTTACTAACCTTAGATATTGTCCCCAACCTCCTCTACATTATATTTAATGATGGGGGGTTTATAACATTTATAGACTGTATGATACAGTGTTATTTCTTCCTTACTGTAGAATCATCGCAATGTTTCCTCCTCACAGCGATGTCCTATGACAGGTATGTGGCCATCTTAAATCCCCTCCGATACAATTCCATCATGACAAGTACACGTTGTGTGACCTTGGTCATCATATTTTGGTTACTTGGAGCTTTCTTTGTTTTGACTTACATTGCACCATTATCGAGGCTAAAGTTCTGTGGGCGAAATATCATTGACCATGTGTTCTGTGATATTCTCCCGTTATTAGAACTTTCTTGTTCTGATACATTTCCTATTAAACTACAAATATATTTTCTGAGTTTTCCTATAGTGATTATCCCCTGTATAATAATTGTTATTTCCTATGTAAAAATTGTCCAGGCCATCCTACGGATTCCCTCTAATATCAGTAGACGGAAAGCCTTCTCCACCTGCAGCTCCCACCTCATTGTGGTCTCCATTTTTTACTGGACAATTTTTAGTGTTTATGTGCTTTCAAAAAATAAAAACTTACCAGATATGAATAAAATTTTACCCCTGCTCTATACTGTGTTTACCCCATTGGTCAATCCCATTATATACAGCTTTAGAAATAAAGACATGAAGAAAGCAATGGAGGAAGTGTTTCAGAAACATATATCCACCCTAAAGTTAGCCAGAAGTTGATCTCCAAGGACCTTAAGTGTTCATGAAGCCAATTAAAAAAAGCTTGGCCAAGTCCACCTCCTTCATTTGTTGTATTTAGTTATCACGTGCTATGAACCTGCCTACTCTGCTGCTGAATTTTATGTTTTGAACATAGTTTTGTGCCTGTCTGGCACCGGTGTATCATTGGAGAACACTGACAAGGTGTTCGGGTTCACCATCTTAGCCTTTATCTTCATTTAAGCCTAACTTTCCATTTGTTTTCCTTCATTACCTTTAAGAAGAAACATCTCTTTTTTCACATTTTTGCATTTTAACCGGTCTAGTTAACAAGTTTTGGATTTGTATGATTTTCGGTTTTCATGACCACAGCAATATTGTACATCTCAATTCTGATTTATAATTCTATTTCCTCTTACTGATATGTGTCCTTGACCTGACATTTTCTGCCCCACAGCTGGTTGTGTGGATTATCCAGGACTGATGCCTGCCCTGACCTTGGATTATGACTGAACACTGCTTATACCATATCTGGAGTATAATACATTATAATTATTATTGTTATTTTTGGTATATTGCACCATTGTCATTTCATGGACCTGTTACAACGGCTACCAGTGCTGGCAACACTCCAAGAAGTAGCAGATCTTTTCAGCCAAACTCAAGGACTTCTCCATATTGCGGGGCGAAGGTCAAATAAGAATACTCCCCTTTCACACTGGTCTAGTAGCAGAGAAGGCCACAGTCAAATACTTGCTCTGGATTTTTATATTTCCACTTTTTTTGGAGATCTTATCAAGGCTGCATTGCTTGGCCCTCAATCTTTAAAATGCATTGTTCTTTTGTCTAATTATATTCAACCATGTTGGTTTCCTTATTTTTCTAGACATTTTGTTGGTACACGATTAGTTTATAATTAAACTTGTCTGTGAAGAATAGCTTTAATAATAAGGAATTTAGAATATCAGTTTTAAAGTTCTAAACTTAAAGGAATCCCGAAGATCATGTGGGGCATAAGGGAAGATGCTGGCTATTTATTAAAGGAAACCTACCATTTGAAATGGTAGGTGTAAGCTGTAAGTACCGAGCACCAGCTCAGGATGAGCTGGTGCCGGTGCTTACTTTCGTTAGTGTTATTAACCGCTGTATCACGGTTTTAACACTTTTTAAAACCGTGCAACGTCTCCGGCAGCTCCTATGTAAGCGTGCGCACGGTCGCATGCAGCGCCAAAGCAGCTTCTGCTATAAAGTTTAAAAAGTGTTAAAACCGCGATACAGCGGTTAATAACATTAACGAAAGTAAGTACCGGCACCAGCTCATCCTGAGCTGGTGCTTGGTACTTACAGCTTACACCTACCATTTCAAATGGTAGGTTTCCTTTAAGGTTGAGGTGGGAGTTAGGGACAATTTCGGATATCATATCTCCCATGGCGTAGTACCAGTTCACTAATTCATGGTAGGCAAAGGAGGTCAGTTTTTTCTCAGTATGTGAGACTCTCTCTCCCAATTCAATCGAGGAAGTATGTAGGAGGTTTAATCTTTATGCAGTGATATACAAAGTGCCTCAAGCATAGCTTTACCAGTATTTTTTGACACAGTCTTTTCAGATGCTTGAAAGGCCACAAAACTATCATGTGAAGGTAATCAAAGAAGCCATTTTGCTCTTGCAGGAACCCGCTGTATGAGATGTGGCAGTCAACGTGTTTTGATTTCAGCTTCGCCGGGCTGCGAGATGGGGAGCATGAGTCGTCCCATGGCTCTACTCTGGGGGAAGTTGATGAGCCACAGCTCGTTTAATAAAAGCAGTAATGGTGGCGTGCTGATTTCCTCCTCAGTCGGTGCTGGAGAACCAACCCTTAAGCTCCTAGATGGTTGCAAATCTATTAGGTATAGCAGACATAGCAGAGGACACCCCTGTTCCATGTGCAGGAGTTGGCTTGTTAAATGTAACCTCCTGACAAATTTTCTGCATTGTGCTTGTAGGCCACAGGACTCGGCGTAATCTTTGCCTTCTGCCCCGAAGTAGTGACTGGTTTTCTCAGGTTTCTTTTGCTCCTTGTTTTCTCCCCATGGTCACTGGGACTGGACCCAAAGGTTTTCAAGGAATTCTGGCTGATAATAGCTTGTTGGAGCTCTGCTTTCACGTGGCCATACTACTCAGTAGCCAAACTTTGCCTCCAAATTTCAATCCCATAGTGATATGTAAGCAATAAAAAATTTTTTTAACCCCTTGACTTTACAATTTTACTCAGTTTTATTGCTATTTTTTTGCTCTTATAACTGATATTTAGTGTAATATTCCAGAGTCTGGTCAGGGACTCTCTTAGGAGACACTTTATGATCCCTCTATGCTATGAGATTCTGTGTGCTGACAATGTGCTTAGATTAGCAGGGTAGAGGGTTTATCTACACTTTATTTAGCTTCTAAATATTTTACTAGTATCTGAAAAAGTGAGATGAGACAGATAAGACAGTTCTGCTAACTGACCTTATCAAAAAAACACAGTCAGTACAGCTGCCTCACCTAATCAATAAAACATACAGTCAGCTCTGCTTATCTGTCTGCACCTTGTAGAGTAAGTCTCTGCACGCTGCTGAGCTGGTCTTGTAATGCAGAGGTGAGGAGCAAGAGGCAGAGAGCACTACAATGTTCAGACAAGAGAATCTATTTGTGAGGAAAATCCGACCCTGAGTCAGATTTCTGGTCGTATCTAGCGGAAACCATTATGTTGTACACCAGGACTGATAGACAGGTTGGACTGATATCTGAGAAATGACATATTCTTGTTAATAATAGGGAATGTGTTAGCTTGTCTTTTTGGGAATACCCCTTTAAATAGATTCAATCTGTAGGTCATTTATTCTCAGTATTACTAAAGTTGTTTAATGCCTGAAATGTTTGTAAGGGAAAATAAGTAAACAAACAGCATCATGGAAACCACAGAACTCATGAGACAGCTCAGGAATAAGGTTCTGTCAAGGGGAATTGTATGGTTAGGGTTTTCAAATGTAGCCCAGGCTCGAAACATGTCCTAAAGCATTGAACAATCCATAAGCCACAAATAAAACCTGTCCTGCTAACCTGCCAGGACATAGACATCCTCCTGAATTTACAATCCACAATGAGAAACAGACAAGGAGCCCAGAGTCACTCTGGAGGAGCTACAGTATTGAGATCCACATCTTAGGGGAAGAATCTGTTTATATGATACAAAAATGTTTTGTCTTAAATGTCAAAACAAAGTGTTGGGGAAAGTCTACACCACTCATCAACCTCAATACACAATACCCACCTGAAAATGTGGTGGAGGCAGAATCGTTAATTTATTCACTTAGGAACAATACTTGATACTTGTTGGTAAAATGTATCTCATCACTACTATTTCCAGAGAATAGAAAGCCTTTAGCAATATTGTACCAGGCGAGATTACCATTAAATACATTTTTGGAGTATAAACTGGGTTATTTAATGAAGTAGGGCAAAAAGAGCTCATAGGCTATGGGAATGGGAGTACAGACCTTAGTTAGTTTCATACTTGATTTTCTTAGACCAAATATGATTTACATTTTTTTTTAGAAATTAGTAAAAATACAGTAGCATAGAAAAGGTTGGTACAAAAAAAATGTGACCTGTAGGATTATGGATAAATCTGTGAAGTTGGGTTAAAAATTGGCTAGGTGATAGAAAACAGAGGGTCTTCATTAATGGGACATTGACAGATTGGGTTCAAGTTACCAGTCTCTTATAATTTTATTAATGACGTCATAGAGGTCTCTTGTAATTTTATGAATGACGTTATAGAACTCATTTAGTGTTTCAATATTTGCAGATGATACTTAGCTCTGTAAAGTAAATAATACAGAAGAGGATAGCGTCATATTAAAGAGAGACTTGTGGAAGCTGGAGGCCAGAAAAAAGATGACTAAGGGGGGTTGGGGGGATGATCTCATTACAATGTACACAGATATCTACATGGGATGCATTGTTAAAAGATTAAACTATGTTAATGAAAATATCAAGATTGTACAAATCCTCATACATGTTATGAAACAGTATACAAAATAAACAGACACATATCTAATCTCGATGACCTTTGTTGTGGATAGATCGTCAATATTACAATCACCAAGGCCCTTTTTTGCATTTTCATTTTTTACTCTCCACCTTCAAAAATCTATTAATATTTTTCCAAGTCTAGAGCTGATTGAGGACTTGTTTTCTGCTCAATAAATTGCAATTCATGTGACAGTTTTTAATATTCCATGCTGTTTACTGGGAAACGGGAAACACATTCCAAAGGCCAATTAAAAAAGCTTGGTCAAGTCACCTCCTTCATTGGTTTGTATTTAGTTATCACGTGCTATGAACCTCCTACCTGCTGCTGAATTTTATGTTTTGAACATAGTTTTGTGGCCTAACTGTCTGGCACACGCGGTGATCATGGAGAACACTGACAAGGTGTTCGGGTTCACCATCTAGCCTTTATCTTCATTTAAGCCTAACTTTCCATTTGCTTTCCTTCATTACCTTTAGAAGAAACATCTCTTTTTTCACTTTTTGCATTTAACCTTTACCGTCTAGTTACCAAGTTTTGGATTTGTATGTATTTTCCGGTTTTCATGACCACAGCAATATTGTACATCTCAATTCTGATTTATAATTCTATTTCCTCTTCTGATATGTGTCCTTGACCTGCATTTTCTGCCACACCCATTGTGTGGATTATCCAGGACTGTGCCTTCCCTGACCTTGGATTAGACTGAACACTGCTTATAACCATATCTGGAGTATATACATTAAATTAATTATTATTATTCTTGGTATATGCCACATTGTCATTTCATGGACCGTTACAACAAGGCTACCAGTGCTGGAAACACTCCAAGAAGTCAGCAGATCTTTTCAGCAGAACTCAAGAACTTCTCCATATTGCAGGGCGAAGGTCAATAAGAATACTCCTCCCCTTTCACACTGGTCTTAGTCAGGAAGGCCACAGCGTCATATTACTTTTCTGGAATTTTTATTTTCTCACTGTTTTGGAGATTCTATCAGGCTGCATTGCTTGGGCCCTCGTCGTTTTAAAATTGCATTGTTCTTTATTGTCTAATTATATTCAACCATTTGGTTTCCTTTATTCTCTAGACATTTTGTTGGTACAGCGATTTGTTTATAATAAACTTGTCTGTGAAGAATACTTTAATAATAGGAATTTAGAATATCAGTTTTAAAGTTCTAAAACTTAAAGGAATCCCGAGATCATTGGGGCATAAGGGAATATTGCTGGCTATTTATTAAAGTGAAACCTACCATTTGAAATTGTATGGTGTAAGCTGTAAATAACTCGGCCCCACACCACTCGGGTGAGCTGGTGCCGGTACTTACTTCGTTAGTGTTATTAACCCGCTGTATTCAACGGTTTGAACACTTTTTAAAACCGTGCAACGTCCCCGGCAGCTCTTATTGTAAGCGCGTGTCACGGTCGCATGCACGCCTAAGAGCTCTTTGCTATAAGTTTAAAAAGTGTTAAACCGCGATACCACGGTTAATACATTAACGAAAGTAAGTACCGGCACCACTCATCCTGAGCTGGTGCTTGGTACTTACAGCTTTACACCTACCATTTCAAATGGTAGGTTTCCTTTAAGGTTGAGGTGTAGTTAGGGACAATTTCGATATCATATCTCCCATGGCGTAGTACCAGTTCCACTAATTCAGGTGGAAAGGAGTCAGTTTTTCTCAGTATGTGAGAGTCTCTCTCCCAATTTCATTCAGGAATATTGTATGGGTAGGAGGTTTAATCTTATGCAGTGATATACAAATATGGCTCAAGCATAGCTTTACCTAGTATTTTTTGACACAGTCTTTTCAGATGCTTGAAAGGGCCACAAAACTACAGTGAATGGGTAATCAAAGAAGCCATTTACTCTTGCAGGAACCCGCTGTATGAGATGTGGCATTCAACGTTTTTGATTTCAGCTTCGCCGGTCACGAGATGGGGAGCATGATGTCGTCCCATGTGCTCTACTCTTGGGGGAAGTTGATGAGCCACAGCTCGTTTAATAAAAGCAGTAATGGTGGCTGCTGAATTTCCTCCTCATCGGTGCTGGATAACCAACCCTTAGCTCCTAGATGGTTGCAATCTATAGATATAGCAGACATAGCAGAGGACACCCTGTTCCCATGTCGGAGTTGTGCTTGTTAAATGGTAACCTCCCTGACAAATTTTCTGCATTGGTGCTTGTAGGCCCAGGACTCGGCGTAATCTTTGCCTTCTGGCCCCGAAGTAGTTGACGGTTTTCTCAGGTTTCTATTTTGCTCCTTGTTGTCTCCCCATGGTCACTGGGACTGGACCCCAAGTTTTCAAGGATTCCTGGCTGATAATTAGCTTTGTTGGAGCTGCTGCTTTCACGTGGCCCATACTACTCAGTACCAAACTTTGCCTCCAAATTTCAATCCCATAGTGATATGTAAGCATAAAAAATTTTTTTTATTAACGCCCTTGGACTTTACAATTTTACTCAGTTTTATTGCTATTTTTTGCTCTATAACGGATATTTAGTGTAATATTCCAGAGTCTGGTCAGGACTCTCTTAGAACACTTATATGATCCCTCTATGCTATGAGATTCTGTTTGCTGAAACTGTGCTTAGATTAGCGGTAGAGGGTTTTACTCACCCTTTATTTAGCTTCTAAATTTTACTAGTATCTGAAAAAGTGAGATGGAGACAGATCAGCAACGCTCTGCTAACTGACCTTATCAAAAAACACAGTCAGTACAGCTGCCTCACCTAATCAATAAAACATAAGTCAGCTCTGCTTATCTGTGCTGCACCTTGTAGGTGTCTCTTTATGCAGCTGGTCTTGTAATGCAGAGGTGAGGAGCAAGAGGCAGAGAGAGCAACGACAATGTTCAGACAAGAGAATCTTTTGTGAGGAAAATCCGACCAGAGTCAGATTTCTGTCGTATCTAGCGGAAACCATTATGTTGGTACACCAGGCTGATAGACAGGTGGACTGATATCTGAGAAATGACATATTCTTGTTAATAATAGGGAATTGTTAGCTGTGTCTTTTTGCGGAATTACCCCTTTAAATAAGATCCAATCTGTAGTTCTTTCTTTCTCATATTACTGAAGTTGTTTAATTGCCTAAAAGATTTGTAAGGGAAAATAAGTTACACAAACAGCATCATGAACCACAGAACTCACGAGACATCTCAGGAATAAGGTTCTGGCAAGGTGTAATTGTATTTTTAGGGTTTTCAAATGTAGCCCAGGCTCGAAACATTCCTAAAGCATTGAACAATCCATAAGCCCACAATAAAACCTGTCCTGCTAAACCTGCCAGACATAGACATCCTGCCTGAATTTACAATCCACAATGAAAGAAAGACAAGGAGCCTAGAGTCACTCTGGAGGAGCTACAGTATTGAGATCCACATCTTAAGGGAAGAATCTGTTAGATGATACAAAAATGTTTTGTCTAATGTCACAACAAAGTGTTTGTGGAAAGTCTACACCACTCCATCAACCTCAATACACAAAACCCCCTGAAAGTGTGGTGGAGGCAGAATCGTTAATTTTTCACTCAAAGAAAATACTTGATACTTTGTTTTATAAATGTATCGTCATCACTACTATTTCCAGAGAATAAAAGCCTTTAGCAATATTCTACCACGGCGAGATTATCCATTAAATACATTTTTGGATATAAACCTGGTTATTTAATGAAGCAGGCAAAAGAGTTTATAGCTATGGGATGGGAGTACAAGACCTTAGTTAGTTTCATACTTGATTTTCTTAGACTAAATATGTTTACATTTATTTTAGAAATTATAAACATACAGTAGCATAGAACAGGTTGGTCCAAAAAATGTGACCTGTAGATTATGGATAAATCTGTGAGTTGGTTAAAAATTGGCTAGGTGATAGAAACAGAGGGTCTTCATTAATGGAACATTGACAGATTGGGTTCAAGTTACCGTCGGTGTTAATTTTAATTAATTGACGACATAGAGGTACTCTTGTAATTTTATGAATGACGTTATAGAAGTCATTAGTGTTTCAATATTTGCAGATGATACTTAGCTCTGTAAAGTAAATAATACAGAAGAGGATTATCAGCCACAGGTGTGGATCCTCTGGACCACTGCAGACGATGACACAAGCCACTACTCTGGACCGGAGTCTAAGTGGTACCCGTTTTTCACAAGCCCGCCGCAAGGCGGGTTGACAAGCTTGGCGGCGTGGTACCACCAGGTCTTCCTCAGACGATGACTTGTCTGCAGTTGGCGGCCAAGTAGAAGTACAGAGACGCAGACAATCTCGTGGTAGAATCCCGAGCAAGGTCATGCAGGCGGCAGAGGTGCAACGTCAGAATCCGGTCCAGAGTCAGCAACAGGGGGTCCAAGCAGAATGTTACGGGAACACAGCACACAGGACAGCAACACGGAGGAACACCGGCACACGGGAACACGGAGGAGGTCAGGTAACACTGGAACACGGAGGAAGTCAGGTACACAGGAGACACAGGAACGCAGAAGACACAGGTACGCAGGAATCGCAGGCAAATCGCAGAATAGCTTTCTCTCAGGCTGTGAGGCACAAAGATCCGGCAAGAGTGTGAGGAAGGTGCAAGGTTTTTAAAGGGTAAATCATCAGCCAGTGCACCAATTAGCGGTGCACTGGCCCTTTAAATTTCCTGAAGATGCCGCGCGCGTGCCCTAGGAGGCGGGGACGCGAGCGGCCGGAACCTGGCAGCGATTCCGGAGCAGGGAGAGGTGAGTCGCCCCGGCACCGTGCCTGCGAGCCTCGGGGAGCACGGGTGAGCCCGCGACCCGCGATATGGGTCGCGGGACCACCCATGACAAGGATAATGTCATATTAAAGAGAGACTTGTGGAAGCTGGAGGCCAGAAAAAAGATGACTAAGTGGGGTCGGGGGGGATGATCTTATTACAATGTACACAGATATCTACATGGGATGCATTTTTGAAAGATTAAACTATGTTAATGAATATATCAAGATTGTACAAAAATTTATCCTCATACGTGTTATGAAACAGTATACAAAATAAACAGACACATATCTAATCTCGATGACCTTTGTTGTGGATAGATCGTTAATATTACAATCACCCTTTATTGCATTTTCATTTTTTACTCTCCACCTTCAAAAATCTATTAATATTTTTCCAAGTCTAGAGCTGATTGAGGGCTTGTTTTCTGCACAATAAATTGCAATTCATGTGACAGTATTTAATATTCCATGCTGTTTACTGGGAAACGGGAAACACATTCCAAATTTAATATTCCATGCTGTTTACTGGGAAACGGGAAACACATTCCAAATGCAGGGAAATTGGTGAAAACACATATGTGCGCCTTCCTCTTGTGGGCTCGGTTTCTATGGCTTCCACTGTGTGTGTCCCGAATGGCATGTCTCCTTTATGCTTTGAGTTGGTACAATCATGGCAATACTAAATTTATATAGGTTTTAATTTGTTTTAAAATAAAAATGTTGTGTTCAGCAAAAACAAATATAATTTTGCCATCGGCTAACTAATAGCTTTTTAATACTTCAGTGCACGGGGCAGTGTGCGATGACATTTTATTTTGCTACCATTTTGAGGACTGTTTGACCTTATGATGACTTTTTGTTACATTTTTTCTATGTTGCAAAATCATGAAAAAGCGGTGTTTTGGTCTTGCGGGCACAATTTTCCATTACAGGGCTGGAAAACAACTGGAAAAAACTATTTTTTAAATATTCGCAATAAAATCTCAGACTTTTTGGGATAAGGCAATGCCTAGCATGTTCAGGATTTTTACTGTTTTATTTATTTTTATATCTGTTCTAGGGAAAGGGGTTGGCAAATATATAAGTGAGCATGTTCTGAATTGGTTCTGGATAAAAGCATTACTTATTAAAAAAAAGATGGTGGCATTCATGCTGGAGGTCGAGGATGAATTGTGGTCATCCCAAACTTTTTCCATTTAAAGATTATGGATTCCACTGTGCTCTTAAGAATCCATATTGCTGACTAAATATTTGTGTAACCTTCACCAGATCTGTGATTTGCCCCCATTCTATCTCAGCCCCTTGGGCAGTTCCTTAGACCTCATAATTCTCATGTGCTTTGACATGCACTGTGAGCTGTTAAGTCTTATATAGACAGGTGTTTGACTTTCCTAATAAAGCCCAATCAGTTTCATTAAACACCTAGACTCCAATGAAGGAGCAGAACCATCTCAAGGAGGACCGAAAGGAAATGGACATCATGTAAGTTACACATGAGTATCACAACAAAGAGTCTGAATATTTATGACCATGTGGTGTTTAATTTTTTTGTTTAATTTATTAGCAAATATATCTACATTTAAGTATTTTTCTGTCAAGATGGGGCAGAGGGCACATTACTGTGGGGCAGAGTGCAGATTACTGGGGGTTAGAGTGCACATTAATGAACAAAAAAAAACTTTTTTTGATCTTACTAATTGGCTGCAATGAAACAAAGAGTGAAAATTTTAAAGGGGATCTGAATACTTTCCTTATCCGTATGTATGGTCATGTGCATGATAACTAATATTATTCTTTCTATTTAATCAAAACACGCACACAACTGTGCTTAATCCGGGAATCACCAACAATTACATGGTCTGAACACTGTGCTGAGGATGGGGCTCCGAGCATAAGGATTGTTTTGCTTATGATACATGGAGTCCCCTCTTCCTTGCGGAATAGCAGCACAAAATTCATTATTAAGTTCGCATGTTAACAAATACATCAGATTTTGGTACAACATTGGTCATGAGCACATATTTCATGCCTTTTTAGTAAAATCAGTAGCAAAAATTGTCTAAAACTCTTGATAAATGGGGTACAAGGTGCTTAGACAGGTTGAGTACCCATTATAATCTGCTCAAATGACTCCGGATTTTATAAACAGATGGTATAAATTGTTTCTGACTTATTCTATAGGATGAATGCTGAAAAAGAATGAAATAAGACTAAATACATGATAATATAAGCTTTCTATGATATTTAACAGGTGGAATACATTCCAGGTACCTTCTTTTGTTGGTAGAAACATATAAAATAACCAAAAAATGTAAAAAAAAAAATAATGTAATTGAAATGACTTCACCTTTTTTCCTTAAAGGGGTTCTCTGGAGGTGGAAAAACATCGCTGCAGTCTTCCAAAAACAGCAGTACTGCAGTACTGGCAGTAACCATGGTCAGGTGTGGTACTGTTTTTGGAAGACTGCAGTCATGTTTTTCCACCTCCTGAGAACCCCTTTAAGGAAAAAAGGTGAAGTGATACATAGAGTCCACAAACAGTCTATCTTATACTATATTAAAGGTCCCTAAATGCCCTTAAAATAAATTATGAATCTTAATATTTTATGTTTATAATATAAAATCTAAACTTAGAATAAATAATAATACTAATAATAATAATAATAATAATAATGTAAATAAATAAAAAGAAGGGGTTCATAATGTTTTGCCATCTGTTCTTAAGAACTCCTGACATGACAATATATTCATCAATATATTTCTTAACTCCTTACTAACAGCCTTATCAGGTTTTTATGGTAGCCATTAAGGGTGCTTCTTCTGATGCACCACCTTTCTACGTTGGCGTGTAAGAAGAAGATTGTTGCACTTTGGGTCCTACTGGTGCCGGGGCTAGGCTGTATCATTATAGCTCAGACCCAGCACTAACACTCGGGATTGGAAAAACTCCTTAAAGGGGTTATCTGGGTATAAAAATTTGCTTATGGCTGAGCTGGGGCAGGCTAGTTAAAAATAATAAAGGTGTACTTACCTCCTATGGCGCAGCTGATGTCCCTCGCCGCGGTCCGTTTGGTCGTTTGATCCGTGCCCCTGTTTGTTTACAGGGGCACAGAAGCCGCGCACAGGGAGCATCCGGTCCGCTATGTGGCCGGCTCCTTTTTTTCATGAAAATTAGAAAAATCGCACCTTAATTTCTAAGCCTAACAACATACTACAAAAATAATAGGACGCATAAGATTTAATTTCAGCATAAAGCAGACATTGCGGAAATGTTAGTTATTAAGCTTTTTGGGTTGTTTAAGTATCTGTCTGGAAAGCAGAACATTACAAACCTTGAAAATGAAGAATTTTTCCGAACTTTTGCCAAATTTTAATTTATGTTCAGAACGAAACGCAAAACTTATCACATACAATTTTCAACTACCATGAAGTGCATTGTGTCACTAATTTGCATAGACAATTAGATTTACAATTTGTAAGAATATTAAAAATAATAATAAAAATAAAAGCTCCAGTATTTTCTTGCTATTGTTCAAATTCAGGTAATTGCCCTTGGAGTAGCACTGGGGAAAACACTGGCGAGTATCACAGTATATAAGGCTGGAAAAAGACGCAAGTCCATCACACCCAACCTGTAAGAATCAAACAAATGTTTTTTCCCCATAACCCGCAACATTTTTGATCGCCAGAAAGCCATCAAGGAATCTCCAGAACATGTACATAGAGTCCGCAGAAGAAGACAGATGAATAATCTAACTCAAAGGACAGATTTTATCCTCTTGGGTTTTCGAGGTGTTCAGCATCTTAGACTTGCTCTCTTCTCTGTTCTTTTTGTAACATTCTCTTTTACTATATGTGGGAACCTCCTGATCATCGCCCTGGTGTCCACCAGCAGGATCCTCCACACTCCCATGTACCTCTTCATCTCACAACTGTCCATCAGTGACATCTTACTGTCCTCAGATATTGTCCCTGTCATTCTTTATACTCTACTGAATGATAGGGGGTCCATTACTTTTACCGGCTGTATGGCTCAGTTATTTTCTTTCTGTGTTGCAGAAGGATCGGAGTGTTTCCTCCTCACAGTGATGTCCTATGACAGATATGTGGCCATCTGGTTAATCCCATTATATACAGTCTGCGGAATAAGGATATAGCTAAAGCAGTACAAGAAGCTTTCAAGAGATGTATATAGTCTTCTCTGCAGATCTGGAGTCAGAAAAATCGCTTGTCCATTATTCGACATAGAGTTGGGTGTGTTTTGGCCTTGGTCACCATTATCTTTGGAGTTTATGGATTGGACCTGCTCTGGGGCCCATCTTACTGCTACAAATAGATATATTGCTGTAGCCTTAGAGCAGGGAATTTCTAGTCTTGGGTGGGGAAGGCAGTGATATAAAGGATGTAGTAATATCGTTCTCCTTTCTTTTCTCCCAGGACTTGACTCTTGGTTTATATACTGTGGCTGATCTTAGATCGGGGCATTTATGTAGGAGATGTTATAAGACTTTCCCCTGGTAACCCCAATTTTCCCTAGCAGCTAGGGCTGTGGTTCAGAAGTGTCATGGCTCAGCACCAACTTACCATTTACATAGTACCAACAAGATTATTAACCTCTTACCAACATACGATGTATTAGTATTAGAGATGAGCGAGTATACTCGACCGAGCTTGATGCTCGTTCCAGTATTAGAGTACACGAAACAGCTAGTTGCTCGGATGAGTATTTCCCCTGCTCGAGATCGAGCATTTAATTAAAAAAACACAGTGAAGAACAGTGAAGAATAGAATAAAAACGGTGAACACAGTGAACACAGGATCATTTAAGTGAAGAACACAGTGAAAAACACAGTGAAGAATAGATTACAGATGTTCGGCACATCTGCTTACTTCTCGGAAGATACGTGCGGAACGGTGCGAACAAAATAGTATGTGAAGAACAATATATATGTGTGAAGAACACATTGAAGAACACGGTAAGCAGGACAGAGACATCGGGGAACAGGACAGAGACATAAAGGAGGACAGAGACATCGGGAAACAGAACATAGACATCGGGGAGGAAGACAGAGAAATGAGGGAACAGGACAGAGACATCGGGAAACAGAACATAGACATAGACATGAGGAAACAGGACAGAGACATTGGGGAGGGCAGAGAGATCGGAGAGCAGCACAGAGAGATCGGGGAACAGGACAGAGACATAGGGAAGGGCAGAGAAATTGGGGAGGGCAGAGAGATCGGGGAGACTTAAGTGGAAGAAGAGGAGCGTATCTCCCGAGAAGTAAGCAGATGTGCCGAACATCTGCAATCTATTCTTCACTGTGTTTTCCACTGTGTTTTTAACTTAAATGATCCTGTGTTCACTGTGTTCACTGTTTTTATTCTATTCTTCACTGTTCGTCACATCTGCTAACTTGTCGGGAGATAATATACGCGTGGAACAGTGAAGAATAGATTGCAGATGTTTGCATACATCTGCTAACTTATCAGAAGACATTCTTTTTCAGTTTATTAACACATTTTATTCCCGAACCATGGTCCCTTTGAAAAATGCTCGGGTCTCCCATTGACTTCAATGGTGTTCGTTATTTGAGACGAGCACTCGAGCATCAGGAAAAGTTCATCTCGAATAACGAGTCCTCGAGCATTTTAATGCTCGCTCATCTCTTATTAGTATGTCACACGTCAGCTCTGGGTGTATGGAGAGGGCTCATAAGCTGGGTGCTTTCCATACAATCTGACCGGAGCTCACAGTTGATGTAATCTTCTATTCCAATGAAGTCCATGAAGATATTTTCAGACTAAAGATTTCATTGGGAATAAGCCACTGTTCAGCCACGAAACCGCTGCAGTTCTTTTTCCACAAATATGCCCCAGAAGAAGCAGATAGGCGAAACTCTGGGTCGGGCGATGTCTGGTGTCCTCGTGGATTGACTATATGCACACTTTTATCTGATTTTATGGGAGTAGAACCAAGAATAAAGAGTTTTTACTTGTTGAAACCGTCTATGCTATGTCTATACGTATTTCCTCTAAACAGCAAAGCTGAATTACGGAGGATCTTTGTGGAAAAAGAACTGCAGTGGTTTCGTGGCTGAACAGTGGCTTATTCCCAATGAAATCTTTAGTGTGAAAATATCTTCATGGACTGAAGTAAGTCTTATATACATATTCATTGGAATAGAAGATTACAACAACTGTGAGCTCCGGTCAGATTAAGAAAACTTTTTAAAATTTGCATGTTGGATGTTTGGTGGATCCATCCGAGGCCGTTCTTATGTGCAGCTCTTAATCTGTGTTTGGAAGGTGCTACATCTTTATTTATATGCTTTACATAAAAGTTTATCCAAAAAGTGAATATGTAGCAGCACCGTGTATAAGAATAGCTTGAACGCTATTGTAGGCCTAAGTAAGCCGTTGGGGTTCTCCTATGGCTATTTTCTAGCCTACACTGAAAGCACACTGCTTTGCCAGATTACTTTGAGTTATAAAAAGAAATAAACGTAAAAATAAATAAATCAGAGGACTCGGCGTAATTCAAATCAAACCCCTAATAAATTGTCCCACTGCGGTGTTTGAGGTGGATATGTTTGTCACTAAGAGCTAAACACAACGGTCGCAAGTCTCCCAGCAAATTACTCACAATATGGTACTAGCTGCACTACTAGTGGCAGCAAGCCCAGCCACAAGCAAACCAAAAAAAAGTAAAATAAAACGTTATTGTAGCCCTAAGATGGGCTGTTGGGTTCTTGTTGAATCACTCCTGCCTAACACTATTCTAATAGAACACCCTAACGCTTTCCCTGACCAGCAGCAGCTCTCTCCCTAACGGCATCCAGACAGAGAATGATCCGAGCAGCTAGTCTATTCCAGGGTCACCTGATCAGGCCAGCCAACCACTGCTATCGACGTGAAAGGGTACCACGTCATGCTGGGTGGAGTGCAGGGTCTCCTGGCTTGTGATTGGTTCTGTTTCTGGCCCCAAAAATCACAACGGCGGGAGATGCCATTTTCTCGAGCGGGCGAAGTATTCTTCCAAGCAACGAGCTGTTTCGAGTACGCTAATGCTCGAACGAGCATCAAGCTCGGACGAGTATGTTTGCTCATCTCTAGCTCTAAAACATTTGAGCATTTATGACAAAAAGAGATGAAAGCTACAGTAGGAGCCAACTACTTCTCTAATGGATTTCTCTGAACTGTGGATTTAGTAGTCTTCCCCAATTTGAGAAAGCCGCAGGTTGTACAAGACAGAAAAAATGGTTCCACCCCTGAGCTCAGCCTCAACCCTTAATCCCTGCCTAATTGCTTCACTTGCCCTAACAACAAGGGAGGGAAAGGGGCAAATATTTAAAAGAGTTAGCAGCTATCTGGCTCAACCACTCATAACTCCCCCCAGAGCTCCAAGGAGCTCCAAGACACCACCCAGCTCTCCAGAGAACACACATCCAGCTAAGCCAAGTGAAGTGACTCTACAAGCGGATGTCACATCTCCGGCAGAGAGTGTGCAGTTCACAAGCTTAGAACTCTGCAGGTGGAAACGTTTAGCAGTAGAGATGAGCGAACACTAAAATGCTCGGGTACTCGTTATTCGAGATATCCAAAGAGTGAATATGGAGCAGCACCGTCTATAAGAATAGCTTGAGTGCAGGTCTTCTTAAGGGGGTCCGACCCCAATGCTTGATAATGCCTTGATTGAATTGGCGAAACGTTGCACTATTATGGTGGAATAAAACTCTTCATCTGATTCATACGGAGTGCTGTTTCATCACTTGATTGCTATCCTACATACAAGTTTGGTGTTGTCTGCATATTGCAGAAAACACCCGTGATCAACACCCATGATAAGTGCTAACACCAATCAAGGGTGTTGAACCCCCGGCAATAAAAAGCTGATGGTGTGTGGGTGCCACCATACCCGCTTGGATTGCCGTTCCTGGTGACGTCATCAGAGAGCTGTGATTTTTTACCATGATAGCCTCTGGTCATACGAAGACCGGGACAGTCTCATTTTAACCCATTTATTACAATGTGCCCTTGTAAAAATTCAAATCACCATTTACTTAGAATTGATTTAAATAAAAAACTGCAAAAATCATAAAAGTTTGAGAAAAACTAGAACGGCACTCAACATTTTTCTTCTTACTTGATCCATTATTTTGAAATACTCACATACTAAAATGTATACACAGGGAGAGTAGGAAACATGCAGGACATTACATGGTTACAAGTGAACTATAGCCCTTTCACGCTGAAGGCGCGTCACCTGGTTGACTTGTTTGAGAAGGAATGAACAGTGCTGTGTATTAAACACTAAAGGACCACAACTGTTACCACTAGTAAAGCACCCATTGGTTAGTTATTTTCTCCTCATTGAAGTTTTGCAATGTCTATCATTTTGTGAATGGAGATGTTTAATGTTATTATTTATGAGCGAACACACGAATACTTCGCCAGCTCGAGAAAATGGCATCTCCCGCCGTTTTGATTTTTGGCGGCCATAAACAGAGCCAATCACAAGCCAGGAGACTGCACTCCACCCAGCATGACGTGGTACCCTTACACGTCGATAGCAGTGGTTGGCTGGCCAGATCAGGTGACCCTGGAATAGACTAGCCCCTGCGACCGTTGTGTTTAGCGCTTACTGACGCACATATCCATCGCAAA